>JAOTRC010000005.1:17943908-17954316 GCA_027497675.1 Cyprinella lutrensis
TCAAAATTTAAAGACAACTATCACTATATATATATATATATATATATACACACACACACACACACACACACACACACACTTTTATACATGGATGCTTTCTGTAAAACTTATTTTCAATGAACAGTGTTTTGATCTGTCCTTTAACTATATGGTAATACTAAAAGTACCACAGAAACAGTTGCATGGAAATGGTCAGTTTCTTTAGTCGACATATTCCATGCGGACTTTTCAAATCAATGGAGAACGTGTAGGTAGAGGTAATTTGCATGTGAATTTCTACACAACAAAAAAAGTTATCCTTTATTTGTTTTTTGTTTTTTTAAGTGGATGAGAGGCATTATAAGGAACCAGGTTAACATAAGTACATTTACACTAATGTGCATGTTTATATTATAAATGTATTTACTGTATGCTTAAGTAAGTCCCTGAAGAGCTTTGAAAATATGCCTTTTTAAAAGCTGTTATGTGAATTTAATGTGGCGTAGAACTATACTGTACACATATCACACGGCTGTATTTAAATAGTGACATTGCTTGCACCATAATTGCAGGTCTGGGACTGTTTCAATCAATTCTTTCATCCAAGCAAATGGGTGCTCTATAAATTGCATTTATGTAATCTAATGCTCCTTTGTGTTTTTCCAACAACTTCCATCTGAATAAAACTTTCAATGTCCGCTACTAATTTACTGCAGCAAATAAACGTGCTAAGAGATGTAAAAAGACTGTGAAATACAACATGCTAATAATTACAGTGAGCTACACTGACACTGACTTTTATTCCAATTTTTTTTCAGATTTCTTTGTGTTCTTTGAGAATCAAACCCAATGACCTTGACATTGTTAGCATCATGCTCTACCAATTGAGCTCCAATAAGTCTAAATACATGACTGAGCTATACAAGACCTAATAACAGACACAGTATACAATTTTAAATCATCATAAAAAAGCCGGTACACTGAAATCATTCAAAATGCATCTGCTTTTCTAAGAAAACAACAAAAGAGCAAATCACAGGGCTTTCATCTTGAAACAAAAGATGCCACATCTGTGACAAACAACCACGCAAAGCCACAAATCAAAGATGGAGGAAGTTAAAACTCACCCCGATGTTTATCTCGTTCGCTTTCATGGTCAGTTGTCTAAATGTGATCTTCATCAACCATATCTTTACTCAAAACACTTTTTCCATCTACAGATGGAATCTAATTCACTAGAAGCCTGAGGTAAATGATCAAAGCACAAACTCAAAATACCCCATAGAAAGCTTATTATATTGGATCCTGTTTCTTTTATCACAATACCTGAATTCATATGAAACACCAGCACTTATCTTGATGCAATACAAAAGGAAGTGACCTTGAAAGAGTGTCTGTATAATAGAATGGCAGTAATTAATTCAAAATAATTTAGTGTGTAGTTTTAGACCATGATTCATAACATCTATTTGCACACCATCAAGTTGTTCAATACATGTATGACTTACTTTTAATGCTGCTTTTGTCTTTCCCTTAATGGTGGATGAGGACCAGCGCTGTCAAGCTCCAAAACAGGACCAAAAGCACCACGAAACCATGAAAAGTAATCCATGTGACTGTATGCCAAGACTTGTGAAGTCATACAATAGCTCTGTGTGAGGAAGAAAAAGACATGTTAGTTTTAAAAATCTTAATTTGTTTTGAGACATTTTTTTCTTCTTCATATATGAATGTCCTAAGCAACATTATCATTTTCTTTTTAGAATAATACTAGTCAAAGAGTAAAGGTGAAGATACACCGGGCAACCAGATGAGACACAGAGCCCAGGTCCGATCTAAATTATCCAGATAGAAATGTATTGCCCATTTTCAACGGGAAAGTCTCCAAGCAACAATCGCTCGGCAAGATTGCCCAGCAATATTGCTCAAAAAGTTGCCCTATGTATCATCACCTTTACTCTTAGTATTACTCAAAAAAGTAAATTATAGATGTTGCTTAGAGTGAAAATAAAGAAATAGATGTGCAGATAAACTAATTAATTTGAGAATTCAACCAAGTTGTTTATAATGTCACGGCTGTCATAATGTGATTTGCCGTATCCATTGCTATTTCCAGACACACCTGAGCTGGTTTGTTTATGTACGTCATGACAACACATGTCGTATGTATATTTATGTAAAAATTACCTGTAGGAAGGATTCATGACTTGAAATTTAATTATCTAAAGATTAGTAGGCTATGCCGAAATCCATACAGAGTCTCGTATAACGATTTCAGATTTAAAACAACCTAACAGTGCCAATTTCCATTTGTGAAAGCTCAGAGCTGCTTGTATTTCATTGCCGAGAGACGCAGAAAGTGAGCCTGCAGCAAGTGACTGCATAAGACTTAAGGAGGCAGGATAACTGCAGATTGCACAGGTAGGCATGTGAATTAATTCCTTTTGTTAGCACATCAAAAGTGCATTGTTATTTACCTCCAAGCTGTTTGTTTTAGTTCTCAGGATTTACCTCACCGATTTGTGTACGTGGAGCAGGTAGTGTGTGTTTTACATGCAGACTTTCTGCTTTAGAGCAGTACACGATGTACAAGAAAAGAGAGCAAATTGCTTGTTAAATGTATTTTACCGAGGCGTGACACTACTGCCCTCCAGTGGTGCCATATGGATACGACTATATTATTGAGCCTTAGGGCAAAGGGGTTTTCAAAATGGGGTCCATAAGTAAATGCTAGACTAGAGGAAGTATGGAAATGTTTAGAAAAAAAGAGAAAATGAAAAAGATTAATTAAAATGAATGATATAAATAAATTAATACAATAATAAATATTTTTTAATTGGTATTAATGGATACATTATAACATTTTTACATAAAAAATAAATAATTAAATTAAACTATTTAAATTTGATTAAAATAAACAAATAGATAGCGCACATTACTGTATAGTACGATAGTGAGCAGGAAAAATACAATCAACTAAAAATGTTCCAAATAATATTTTACACAAATCTACTGCTGTCTGCCATTGAAATTTTAGGATGGCGTACCTTCGCATGAGAATTATAATTTCTGTTACATCTATAAGATGGATATAGTAGGCAGGGTGATATAGCCTTAGCAGAAGGTCTAGCCAACAAAACCTAGATTCTTCATCTCACTGGAAGTTTTCCGGCAGGTGTAGGATCCGAACCACATTTTAAATTCTTTGCTCGAGTCAAAGCATAGCCTATACATTTGGTAAATCTTTGGGAGGGAACAAACAAGATTGCGTGATTTACTGACAACGTTACAATGTCAAAACCAGATTTATTGTTTCAATTTAAAAAAAAAAGACAAAATTTTACACTTCAGCCTTGTTTCTCTTTTTTGTATTAGCTAAAAAACTGCTTTAATTGTCTTGTCTTCAGGCGCGTTATCAGTGTCCTCTTTGCTCCGTGAAGTATTTTTTCACTGTGTGATGAGAAAATGGACCTGTGGCGTGACAACAGTACCTGCCCCGTTTACACTAGTGCATAGTTTTAAATGGCGTTTTAATTCAAATGAAAACGATCCTTATCTACACTGGTAGGCCTACTATTTCAAAAACAAAATCCATATTACACACACTACCGAATACCATAGACAGTAAAAGCCGAATTCGCATGTCACGCGCGCACAATTGTAAAAAGTTTTCTTGTGCACGTCAACAGCTACTGCATTAAAGGTGCTCCAAACGATGTCACACGTTTTTGGCCCAAACATTTTTGTCACATACAACAACATTTCCTATCCATTTTCCACTACCTAGTACCTACCCATAGACATCATATGTAACAATGTATTCAGTAATACATAAATGCACAGTCCATGCTGTTTTTACAGACGAATGCCCCCGTAATGGTCGCTCATCCGGGTTACCGCCTAGGATGTGACGTCAGTGAAAATCCTCTATAAATAACAAAAATGCCCTGGGGGTGTGGTTTGGGCGGTCAGAGCAGAGGAGGGGGAGGGAGGGTCTTTCTATAGCCTCCATTTTGTTTGAAATTCTCTAAACGTTAACAAGAAGTCATGTCACATGCAAAGTTTAGTTCACCCAAAAGTGAAAATTCTGTCAGTATAATTACTCACCCAAGTCATTCCGTAAGACTTTCGTTCATCTTTGGAACAGAAATGAAGATATGTTTGATTAAATCTGAGAGCTGGCTCACTTGATAGACTGCTAGACCAATTGCATCTGCCGGCCCAGAAAAGTTAGTAAAGACATCGTTAAAATAGTCCTATAGTGACTACAGTGGCTCAACCTTATGTTTATCAAGTGACGAGAATACTTTTTCCCCAAATACCCCAAAATAAGAACTTTATTCAACTATTCATTCTGTGTGGGTCTAGCTCTGACATGAGTTCACGTGAGTTCAAATGTTGCCTGGTCTGATGATTCACGATTTCTGTTGAGACATTCAGATGGTAGAGTCAAAATTTGGCGTAAACAGAATGAGAACATGGATCCATCATGCCTTGTTACTACTGTGCAGGCTGGCGTTGGTGGTGTAATGGTGTGGGGGTTGTTTTCTTGACACACTTTTCCATTACCAGTACCAGCTCGACTCGACTCGGCTTGCTTTTCGCTCTGTTTTCCATTGCAGACAGTACCGCCACAAATAGTACCCGGTCGTCATAGTGATGCCTTTCGTTCCTCGTTGCCCCATCAAGCTCTCACTGGGTCCTCTCTTCGGCAACCAAACAAAGGTATGTATGCTTTGTATGTATGCTCAATGTATGCTTTTTCTTATCTCACATGGACAATTATATGATAGGCTACTGCTCTATGTCACGGATGCAGGCAAAGGAAAATTATGCTTGAAAATGCTTTAAAAAATGCTTGAAAGGTTTTGATTAGTTGTGTGAGAGCAGACTGGAAACTCTAAGTTTTGTCTTCCTTTTTAGAGAGGGACCATGAAATATAACTAATTGGCATCCCACCAATATTAATAACATTTGTTTTATTTATTTGTTTGTTCATTCATAAATGAACAAAGTTATCTTTATTCAGAAAGCAGAAGAACAGTCTCTCTGTTGTTATGAGTTGATTTGTGAGGGTTTTAAATCCAGCAACTTGAAAAATAATTTGATGTTTTGTTATTTTTATTCATTCAAAGAACTGTAAATAATGAACATGCCGTTGTTACTTTAACCAGCCACTTCTGCCTGATTTGACCCTTAAAAAGTGTTGCATTGGTGTCGGGCCAAGCCTATTCAGAAATATTAATCAGTCTTTGACCTGAATAAAAATAGTTCATTTAGGGTTATGAACATGAACTTACACACTTTACCTGAAAAATTCTCTTCTGTATTTCACACATTTCTGCCTCAGATCCTCTCTCTCTGCTCAGAGCCAGGCAGGGACAGGAAATTGAGAGCCGACCTGGTAGTGGTCTGGCCTCCCAACCCTAAACTGCAGAACCGCTTGCCTTTGAAGTTGGGAGAAGAATCACATGCAATTACTTGCGATATAAACCACGTTCTCCAAAAACAGATCCCCTCTCTCTCCTTCGCTCACTGAGGGCTTATATTTTTCATGAGCTAGTGGGAGAGTTGTTGACTCGCCAAATGCTGGGAATTCAATATACAGTAATCAGGGAGAGAGATTTTGAAACAGTTGATGAATCGCACTATAATAACATCCCACCCATTCCCTCCAGAAACATGCAGAAAAAACACAAATACAAAGTCGATGAATTCATTACCCACAATAGTTATTTCCTGTATGCATTCAGTACCTTTCTCTTTGTCTATACTTTTAGCCTTCTTTATAAATATGAAACTGTCACACCTTTGTGCCCAATATTCTTGTCTCTCTTAGAACCAAACTGTGTATAGAAAGCGTCTGGGTCCGGTAAGTGGAAGAGTGGAGAACTAAACTTCCTTAGAAGAGAAAGAATGCAAAGAATTCCCCAGATGACCATAGTACACAATCAGAGAAGAGGAAGAATAAAGAAAAGTGAGTCTCTCTCTCTCTCTCTCTCTCTCTCTCTCTCTCTCTCTCTCTCTCTCTCTCTCTCTCTCTCTCTCTCTCTCTCTCTGAAAATAAACATAACAATAAAAATCTTAAATCTTCTATTATTTACATCAGTATCTCTATGCATATAGTTGGTAGCTCTGTCCTGCTGGTGGCTCTTTCTTCGTGACAGGACCTCACATACCTGGCGGTCAGGTTTGAGCTCGCTGGGCTTTCTCCTAGCAGGAGTGGGAATTTGTTTATTTGGGAATATTTGATTTTTGATGGAAGTCTTTCTGGTAGGTTGTAAAAAAGGGATAGAAAGTGTCCTTAATGTTTTTATATTTGGAGCAGGATGTCAAAAAGTGTAGCTGTTTCCACTTGATTCTCTGTGCAGTGAGGGCACAGTCGCTCTTCCTTCGGCAGCCAGGTCTGCCTGTGTCTGCCTGTCTCTATGGTCAGACTGTGGTCAGACTGTGTTCACTGAGTCTGTACATGCTCAGGACTTTCCTCAGTCTAGGGTCGCTCACTCTACTCAGGTCTCTAGCCAATTCATAGTTTCTGTTTAGGGTTCCAATTTACTCTGTTTGGCTGTTGCGTCTGTCCAATGTTTGAGGTATTTTTCTTTTTGTGTTTTAATTATTTGGTTTGGTCTGGCTCTATTGGGTGTTTGTCCCATATAGTGAACTCTTTGTCTGTAAGTGGACCCCAGACTCTCTTTCTTTCTCTTTCCCTCTTTCCATGCCCACCCTTATAAAGATGATTTGCATAATGTTGTTTCATATGTGTGTTACTAAATAGTAACTTTGACATGATTGTGATGTGTGTCGCTCAAAGAACATTTAGCAGGACGGACCATGTTTATTTAATGCTGAAAATCACTCCTTTGGCAAGTTCACAACCCCAAATCCACCTTCATTTCTTCTACAGAAATTAATTATTAAATTTTATTACTTTATTATAAGTTCCACCACTAAGGGCGTCAAACCAAATAGGTTGATTTCATTCAAAGATTATATGTTCAGTATAATTTTGAGAAATGTCAGGGATTTAGCATTTTATCCCTTTTGGTTTTCCTTTGATAAATAAAATACTGTTTTGCAATGCAAATAAATAAATCGAAGAAATCGAAAATTCATTTTGGTCCAAAAATAACAAAAACTACGACTTTATTCAGCATTGTATTGTCTTCCGGTTCTGTTGTCGATCCGCGTTCACGAGTCCGCAGTGGCGCTGGTGACGTAAGCCGCTGCTGACGTGTTATCTGGTCTGTCCGTGTATTTGGGTTAAAATGAATATGGCTGGGCAAAAAAATGCAAGTCTTCCTCTGTCGAAATCCTTACACATGTTTGCGAGTTTACAGCGTGCGTCTCTCTCAGACTGCAAACGAAGCTTGGGCGCACTGATAACACGTCAGCAGCGTCTTACGTCATCAGCGTCACTGAAACGCGGTTTGACAACAGAACCGGAAGACAATACAGTGCTGAATAAAGTCGTAGTTTTTGTTATTTTTGGACCAAAATGTATTTTCGATGCTTCAAAAAATTCTAACTAACCCACTGATGTCACATGAACTACTTTGATGATGTCTTTATTTCCTTTCTGGACAAGGACAGTACCGTACATACATTTTCAATGGAGGGACAGGAAACTCTCGGACTAAATCTAAATCTGTGTTACAAGGATGAACGGAGGTCTTACGGGCTTGGAACGACATGAGGGTGAGTCATTAATGACATAATTTTCATTTTTGGGTGAACTAACCCTTTAAAGCATTTTTCTAACGAGAAGATTTGAAATCAATTGTTTTTAAAGGAAGTTTAGATAGTTTAACTGGAAAACATGACAAAATATGATTAATAAAATGCTCACTGTGATTTAAACTAAGGACAGTGTTGTTCTGTAAAACAATCAGCATGTTGTGTGCTGTGATACAGTGCACAAAAAGAGAGCCACACAGGATCAGTTTACTCACAGATCAATGAATGTATAGTCCAAAGACACTGCAGCATTTTAAGGGGTACTGAAATAGTACATCAATGCCTCAAAATATAGCCTCAAAAGTAATATTTGAGTAATTTAGTTTACATAATGAAGTTGACAGAGATCCCTGAATAACATTTAAATCACAGGAGGAACAAAGTACAAAAAGAACTGAAAGAAAGCAGTGAAAGCAAAGTTATCTTTCTTTTTCTTCTTTTGAGGAGCTCAGTTCCTCTTTTTTCCCTCCTCCTATATCAGTCTAAATCAGAGCCAAAAACACACGAAAACATGTGCATTCTTGGTAAACTTATACTTGACATTACTTGCAATGCAGAGAGTTCTTCCTGAAAAAAGTAGCTTTTTCCTTATTCTCCTTTCTTTCTTCCTTATCTTTGAGGAAAAGTTTGTCTGACCCCTGGCTAGACTCTCACGTTTCTCAGTCTGGTCCGTGTTTCCTCACCTTAGTGTTGTGGATCTTGCTTATTCAAGGACGAAAAACATGAGTTCAGCCAATCTATTGTTACCATTTTGACCAAAGTTCAACTTCTACATGTTGCTCACATATTATGGTAGCCTTGTTTGTGCTAACTAGAGTGAAATGACACCTTTGCCATTAATATGTTTATAAGCAAATGAAAAAAGCACAAATGTCAGTGCATATCAAAACATCTCAAAGACCCCCAAAACACCAGAAGGTTATTTTTATAGAGAAAGATATTATAGATATTTTACAGAGAAATGAAAGAAATCCGTTTTTGTTTTGAGCGATGTAAAAAAAAAAAAACCCAACAAAATAATTACCACTGGGGTATCTCAACATGGAAAGCCAAGGAGCGTCGGGAGCATTAACTCAGTTAGATGGCCCCTATAGCAGTGCATGAGTGCTGTTG
Organism: Cyprinella lutrensis; assembly: GCA_027497675.1. Lineage (NCBI taxonomy): Eukaryota > Metazoa > Chordata > Actinopteri > Cypriniformes > Leuciscidae > Cyprinella > Cyprinella lutrensis. The sequence goes on from JAOTRC010000005.1 coordinate 17,952,735, forward strand.
AAAAGCACCAGCAGAGAGGCCCTGTGGGTGTCTGGTCAGTTGACAGTGAGACAAAGCTGCTCGGCCCGGGAGAACAAGTGTGTTTGTGTGTTGAACTGAAGCCCTTATCTCCAGCCTGTACTGACGCCATACTCTTCCTGTCTCAAATCTCCTCCATTGATTTACTCTCTCCACTCTGCCTCTCCACCCATTGCTCTTTCTCTATTTCTCTTTCTCGATCTCTCTCTCTCTTAATTCAGCTCACCCCGAGACACCCTGCTGGCCCCTGGACTAGTCGTCTCCCTCTCCGTCCTCTCTCTCTCTCTCTCTCTCTCTCTCTCTCTCTCTCTTTCTTTCTCCTGTAGATTAGATGTAGTCTTTGTACCCACTGACGTAAATACTGATTGGCACAGATGCACGCAAAGTCTATTACTGCTGATGGGACACGCCTGTCTCTGGTTATGCAGGTTAACTGATGAACGCAAACTGATGAACTTGTAATCTTCATATCTGCCTGTCTGTGTTTGTACATCTCTGTCTCTGTTTTTCTTTCTTTTTTTCCCCCTGAAGCCTACTTCAATCTCAGCAGCGGTCTATCGTTTTTCATTTTTACCAGTGTTATTGTAATCATTTAGTCTTTTGTGCCACTGTGAAGATAGTTCTGAAATGACTTGGCATAAGTGAATTGCACGCTAAGTGAAGTAAACTCTTTGTTTACTTGCACGAGTAAGAGTATGAGCTCTATCTCTCTCTATCGTCTAGAAGTTTATGGCCTGCTCCGTCGGCGCCAGGGGCTCTGAGACTAGAGTACAATCAGCTACAGCAACAAAGTGGCCTGATCTCACTGAGTTTCTCTCCCTTTCCTCTGTTTTCAGCCTACTTCCTTCCTTGGGTTCTCAGATATTCTCTTTTCCTCACAGAGGCAACAACAGGCTTTAAAAGCACACTAAATGAATGTAAGAAGTCGACTTTGCAATGCAGAGAGGGTTGTATATTCAAAGAGGAAATCTTTGAATTGCGTACTCCTCAGATTTGTTGTTTAGTTATACAAAAATTAAATTATAGATGTTGATGCTTTTTTAGAAGCATAGAAGATTTCACACAAAGATACATCAATACATTTAATTCAGTCACCTTTAATTCTTTTGCCTGTTCATGCCTGCAGTGCAGTGCAGAAAATGATATGACAACAATCCATTGAGCGGTACGGTACAGTTCGGTACGGTACGCTCGTGCACCCTGCCTTTCCTCAGCTAGTCATTCTGATGTTTGCCGCTGACTCTGACGTCTCCGTAGTGGTTAAACATAAGATATAATTCGTCTTGTAGACCTAAAAGGCGATCTTTGCTTTCGTGAATCTATAATTCGTTCCCTGGCCAATAGTTTTGGCAGAAAGGGAAGTTTAAGATATTTGAGCGCTGAATTTGTTTCCTTTATGTAATTAAAGCTTCACTATATAGATTTTTGTACCTTTTACTTATACTTTTATAATGGCTATTATTGATAAAACTGAAATCCAACAAAAAGAGATAGTTTTAGATAGTAACCCTTTCAGGCCTTGCAGTCATTGATAGTGGACCTCACATGTTTTTTTTTTTTTTTT
>JAOTRC010000005.1:17954416-17970521 GCA_027497675.1 Cyprinella lutrensis
AAGATGCTATCCTATCAATATGGGCCAACATTTCTAAAGAATGCTTTCAGCACCTTGTTGAATCAATGCCATGTAGAGTTAAGGCAGTTCTGAAGGCGAAAGGCTGTCAAACACAGTATTAGTATGGTGTTCCTAATTGAGCGTATAAGATTAGACAGTTGGGAACACATATTAATACTCCCATAACTTGTATTAATAGATTGCTTGAATTAAACAACAGAACAGATTAACAGATGATAATGGAAATCAAACCTTGAATCATTAAAATTGAAACAAAGTAAGTAATCTCCATTACCTCGAAACACTTCCCCTATGATCACGAGTGCAGAATAGTAGAGAACCATCTCTATTTACACAAACTGTGCTGTGACACATTCATGAATATTTTGTATGTCCCTGGTTCACCGTCCTCATCACTGCAGGCAGAGCAGAGAGTTTGTGAGTTAAGAGCCGTCTCTGGTTTATTTGATAGTGTGAGCACACAAATGTCAGCTTCAAACTCATCACCTGAAGTGTTACCCCCGCAAAACAGAGTAATACTGGCATTCTGATTTCTGGCAGGATCCTCAAAGTTTGGGCCAAACATGAATTACTGAATTATGAAAAAGCAAACTAGATGTATTATAGGCCAATTGATTATTGTTAATGACCCTGTTACTGAGCAAAAGTTTAAGAACAATGTTTTGTAGCACATGGAATCTAATATTTACAACATTTAATTTCAAGCAAATCATTAAGGAGAAAATCTGTGAAAAAATGTCAGAATTGTGCTATAAACATGCTATCACGAGAAATAAAGTTAGAATTGTGAGATAAAAAGTTACAAATACCTTATTTGTTTATTTATTTATTTATTTTTAACTGACTTGAGGTGAATAATGACATTATTGTCAACACAGTAATGTGTATAATTTAACCTCAGTTTCATAAAGATCATTGCAAAATGTCAATTACTGCAAAATCTCAAGCAGTATTTGTTCGCAGTTGTCCCTTGGTTTGATATTGTTTATCTAAATGTAATGACATTCAGACATTTTTAAAGTGTGACTTAAATGTCCAAATAATAGGGGCCAATGTAGTTTTCATGAACCGATTCTAGATAAATAGACTGTTGAGAGCTCACACACACTTGAAATGAATAGAGCCCATTATAAACAAACACTGCATGGCACTCCATCAATGTCATATACTCTAGCTTGCATTGAACATACTGTAATGAACTCTTTTCCTCAGACGAAAGGTTACGCCATGGCATATTTTTACCCAGCGGCGTGAGCTTTTATGGCCATCTGGAAAATAAAGAACTGATGACATATCATCAGAGGCATCATTAAGACAACATCTAAATTTCTCAGAAATATGATGTCGCAATGAAGGTACCCCGCAGAAAAACACATTCTCCGGCGACAGCTGAAAATAAGCATGCATGCATTAATAATCATTTAGTACAACCTAGTTTGGGACTTGACATCTTCAATGAGTCTTTTACTGAGAGACCCACAAAACAATTTCTCACTTGAATGATTTCATAGTAATAGCAGATATGAATGTAGGGAGGGAAAAAAAGAGGCAAACCATCTTAGCAGTCGCTTAGAATGCAATAATAGTCAACTAGGGAGATAATTGCAAGATGGATGTTAGAATGCACAAGGGTTAATGTCAGCCATTTGTTAGATTCTCTCTCAGTAAAATGGCTGATCTCAGGGATTCCTGCTGTTGTATACACTGCAAGATTCCCATAAAGAAACATAGAAGATGCAAATATTACAATACCATCTAAATACGTGTAGTAGGAATGTGACTAATCTGTTGAGATATGGTAAATTCCAAAGACACTCAGCGTTATATACTCACCTAAAGGATTATTAGAAACACCTGTTCAGATTCTCATTAATGCAATTATCTAATTAACTAATCACATGGCGACAATGCCTTGTTGATGCTAGAGGTTAGAGGTCACTCGTGACAACCGAGGTAGGCAGCAAAGCATTTGTGAAGCCACAACACGCACAAACTTGGTCTACAACCGCAGAAGACCCCGCCGGATACCACTAATCTCCACTACAAATACGAAAAAGAGGCTACAATATGCAAGTGCTCACCAAAATTGGACAGTTGAAGACTGGAAAAATGTTTCCTGGTCTGATGAGTCTCGATTTCTTTTGAGACATTCAGATGGTAGAGTCAAAATTTGGCGTAAACAGAATGAGAACATGGATCCATCATGCCTTGTTACCACTATGCAGGCTGGTGGTGGTGTAATGTTGTCAGGGATGTTTTCTTGGCACACTAGGCCCCTCAGTGCCAATTGGGCATCATTTAAATGCCAGGGCCTACCCAAGCATTGTTCCTGACAATTGACAATGTCCATCCCTTTATGGCCACCATGTACTCATCCCCTGATGGCTACTTCCAGCAGGATAATGCACCATGTCACAAACTTGAATCATTTCAAATTGGTTTCTTGAACATAACAATGAGATCACTGTACTAAAATGGCCCCCACAGTCACCAGATCTCAATCCAATAGCTTTGTGCCCTGGATGTGCATCCCACAAATCTCCATCAACTGCAAGATGCTGTCCTATCCATACAGGCCAACATTTCTAAAGAATGTTTTCAGCACCTTGTTGAATAAATGCCACATAAAATTAAGGCAGTTCAGAGGCAAAAGGGGGTCAAACACAGTATTAGTATGGTGTTCCTAATAATCCTTTAGTTGTTTGTATGTCACATCAATAGTAGACTGCAAAAGAGTTAGGCTACTATCTTTACATACATTTAATTAAAAAAAGAATATCCAGATATTTCTGAATTGCCATCAATGGAGGAAGGTATGTTTTTCAGCCACATAATGTAGATAGCTACAACCAACAAGGGCTAATGGGGCCATAATAATCAGCCAAACCATATGGTTATGACCTGGGAAATATCAAATCATAGTTAATGTTTCAGTTGCCAATGGAAGAACTTTATAAATTCAGGCAGTTGAGGGATGTAGGTTGAGAAGTTTAATAGCTGTATTACTTTTAGCTTCTATAAATTCCAGCTGAGAGACTGCTGCTTTAAAAAAACTGATGTAGGCTAAATATAAAGTGATGAACAATGGACGTAAATTGGAGTGGATGTCATTAGTGTTAGTTCAGCAACAGAACGAAAGCATTGTTTAGTTTGTGTGTGTGTGTGTGTGCGGCATTATCCTGGTGTGTGAGTAATCTTAGCGCAGCCCCTGACTGGAGGCACATTTCTAATGACCGCCATCCCTCAGCCGTCCCACCACTCCTCACTAGAGACACTGTGATGCAATAAACACTCGCTCTCTTCAAGCATGTCATTGGCCCCCAGCTACTTGTCGTCTTGCTTTAAAAATAGATTGTTCCTTGAGCTGATTTTGTGCAGCTGTGTTGATGTAAAGACGTGGTTTGACACTGGTGAACCACAGCTGTCTAGAAATTCAGCTTTAATTTCAATCTTTTTTTTTTCTTGTACAAGGGTTATTTTGGTTGAGAAGCTTATGATTAGTCATAGATCATGTAGGCTATGGTATTCCGAAGTGAAATACCGATCACTGCAAGCTATCCTGTTTAGTCTTTTTTATTGCTGCCTGACTACCAATGGGGAGTCGCCATGACATGTCAAACAGCTACATGTGTTTCCTGTAAAGCATAACATGCAATACTTCATTTTTTTATTCTTGGATAATTATTATTATACATCCAGTTATTACGTTATGAATGGAGAGAATAAAAAGAGCATTATTTTACTTCAAAATGTATTTGTCGCACTTAAGTGATCTGCAAAAAGGGGAATGAAATGGTGAAAAACCTGAAATGATGACCAGTTACAGCACCTAAAAGGCTAAAAGAGGGGGTTAACCAAAACAATGGTTTGATAATTAACACTTAAAATGCTATAAATATAGATATAATATAGATTATAGACATAGATTGTACTCCCATTATGAAAACCTCCTATACATAAATTGCTAAATAATTAGGTCACCCCTCCCTCTTTATTTGAATTCAACCCTAAAGACTTCACATTGGAAATGGAAAAGTTCATAGCTCTAAGCATATTATCTCCAATTCAAGTAACATTTGTAGTGGTGTGATAAAATATCTTCCCATTTTCACAGGACACGTTAACGCTCCGCTAATGCTTTTAACAACCACTTTCGGTTGCCATTTTGCTCCGTCCATACAACAGTTACCTTTAACAGCTTTGATATTGTGTTTTTCTGTATGTTATTGTTTTATTTTTCAGTGTTGCCTGTAGGGTTCAGAGTGCTGGGTAATCTGCAGCTGTGTGTGAATAGCAGACTTGGGGGTAAGAGCTTCAGCATGAACCACCTGCCAGATGGCTCCATCAGCAGACACACATTGCCGTGTGCGCACACACACACACCTCACAGAATAAGATCACAGAAAGCCTCTCCAAACCCATACCACTGAGTAATCAAAAAAACAACCATTTCTATCCTCACAGAAAGTCCGGAACACAAAGAGCTGAGGGAGTGAAACCGTTTTGTGTTCTCTTGCAGCCTGTGTTAGTTGTTCCAAAATATTTGTCCACAAGTCAGCAGAAAAAAAAATGTTAATTGTGGTGGATAGTGTAGTATGTTAAACAAATTCCATAATTTAAATTCATAATAAGTTTTCATAAGTTCATAATGACCACTGGCTGTCAAGGCCTAAAAAGGGCAAGGCACCATAAAAGCAGTCTACACAATGGAGTCTAGACCTGTAAAGACTTTTTGGAGTTTGAAATGGAATCATGAACGGAAATTTTTTCTGACATTTTTTTTTTCATTTAAAACACTAATTCTCTTTTTTTTACCCACTCAAACAAAGGCATCATTTAGCTTCACATGCCAATAACTCTTAGGCGCTTTGCTTCCTGTACTGTAGTTAACAGATTGCATTCACACCGTCCTTGCCGAAGTAGCCGCGTCGCTCTGTAGTCTCCAGAAGGAGCAGACAAGCTGAATAAGAGCACATATGGCTGGAAACAGAGCTCCCCATAGCAGCCTCGTTTCACAGCAAAATGTGCGAGATACCTGGGAGTGTATCTGACCTCCGTTAATTCACGTTAACAGAAGTAACGCTTGAGGAGATGCGCCGGGAGGTATACTTGTTTTATTATGTTGGAACAATGAGAGCATCTGCCTTATGGGCTTTGTGTTGCTTACCCAGTACCCGAGTCAATCTGTGATCTTGAGATTAAATTTCCACAGCAAAAAGGTAACAGATCACACGTTTATATTAAGGCAAAATTGGTTTTTATTATATTTATTCTCTTTTGGTTCTCTTTTTTTTAGAAAAACGAAATCTAGTATACTAAAAGACAATTGGAAAAATAGGAAAGCCCCAAGAAAAGGCAAGCTGAAATTACAGGGAGAGCACTGGCTGGCATACCTTTACCCCAAAACTACAAAGCGTAAAGCCTACGGTAAACAAGACCAGATCTGAAGACCGATTGTCTTATTGACGTAATATAGCATAATACAAGCTGTAGCCACGATTGTCAGAGCAGCACCAGAACTCTGGTGTTAGTCAAACAGAATTAGAGGCACAGGCCTGATTCCTAAGATCAGTGTCTTGCCTTCAGGGAGCCCGGTCCTCAACAACTTCAGTCACTTCTTCCAATTTAGCACAAATTTATTGGAGATTTACTTGTGGAGCAGCTGCTATTAAGAGACTCTGCTCTGGATTCGTTGGATATAAACGAGGTGAAGAAAGAATGGAGGCCACGGACTACACCTGCTACAAATAAATACATTTTAAAAAAATCGACCTAAAATGTCACAGACCACACCAGCTTTGTCTGAGACAATCTGTGATCTGAAAAACAGACATTTAAGGCATCAGTCGAACGATACGTGGTTCATGCAGGGTAAAAGTATGACAGCATAAAGGCAGAAAACCAAAGGACATCGCATTTATAGCACGTATGCTCTGTAAAAATGGCTTTAAACGCATCACAGTGAATAAGAACAGCATGATAGCTCAATCTCATAAAGCTACGTTCGGATACCCTTATATTGAAAAATAGATAAAATATGAAAGGTTTGCAAGATTACATGGAATGCTTTAAATTGGAAAAATACAGCTCGCAATAAGCACACATACTGGATTCTTATGGGTAAGATTAGCCCTACATACTGCATATTTTCCCTCATTTTTGCATTTGTTTAAAAAAGACTTTTTACACAGAATTTAGAAATTTAGAAAATAAATAAATTTGTGGCCATAAATTCAATCTCAGTTGTATTTTATATATATGTGTGTGTGTATATATATATATGTATATTTATATATACTGTGTGCCATTTCATATGAACAAGATTATAATGGGGAAATACTTAAGCAGATGATTTTGGAATTCGTCACTATATTCTTTAGTCTTTTACTATATACAAACAAGGTCTACTAGATCTGTCTCCTTGGACAGACAATGCCCATTTCCATTAAATTTTTGTGAAAATAATAACCTCGTCTGTTCTGCCGGTATGAAGGAGGTGAGATAATGTCATAATTCTGTACTAAAAACAGAGCGAATCATACAATCTTCCCCTTCAAAACATCACTTCCAAAACAAAGCATTAACCACCTAGGCACTCTTTCAGTCTTATTCCAATAGGCATCCATTTGAAGTCCACTGAGATGGCTACATACGAAAAAAACAAAACAAATGATTCTCCACCTTGTATGTCCTGCGAGTGAGCATTTTAATCCTAAAGTCAATGGTGTGTTGTTGGTTTCATTTTGGCTTCCCACCAACTCTTCCTTTGGTCCCTCTGCTGGATCAAGTCTTTGGATTTGTCTGTGGAGATGAGAAGAGACAGAAACATCTCGACTGGCACATATGGTGGGAATATCCCTGGTTGGAGAATGGCTTCTCTCCTGTTGGGAGTTTGGAGGTGACGGAGAGTAAACCAAAGAGCTTTCATCATGACATCATGATCGGTATCCCTTAAGGTTCAAATTTAGGCACAATATCACAATAACTGAGTAAACAAGTCCTCGGGGTGAAAGCCCATTCTAAACAATCAAGAGCAATAAATTACAGATCATCTGCTCCACTGAAAAAAATCCTGTTTTTTTTTTGTTTTTTTTTCATTTGTTGGTCGATTGTGTCCACATTCCCCTCCTTGGGCCGATGAGTTTAGGTCTCAGCCGGTTCCGCTTTTACCTGGATGAAGTGGGAGGAGGATATCTGCATGGTGACGGGCAGTTCCTGCAGACCTTGAGAGACCTCCGACAGCTCTTTGTCCTCAGGTTCTGGATGCAGGGCCACTTGTCCCCTCACTTCCAGCTCCTCCACAGGGGTGAGGCCCTCACTGGGGCTGCTGGCCAGCTGCGAGCTCATGTCTGAGTGTCCGTTGAGGGTCTGGCCCAGTTCCTGTCCTGCATTGTTGATGATCACAGTTCTGTAGCTCAGCTCCGGCACTCCATCCTCGAACTCCTCTTTGCAGAATGAGGCCAGGCTAGGGTTGCTGTTGACCAGGGATTGGAGGTAATGTGGGTCTAGGATCTCCTCCTTCACCTGCAGGTTTTGAAGTTCACTGGGCTTCAAGACAGTGGCGATGACCGTTCCGGGCTGCTGGGCCACTACGGGCTGCCCGTTGGCATTGAGGGTGACCAAGCGGGTGATGCCGTTAAGGCACCCGGCTTGCTGTGGTGTGGTGACCCCTCCACCGGATGAGCTCAGAGTGGACATGAGGAGCTGCTGGTGCTGAATGCTGTCTGTCGTCAGAGAGGCGGTCTGGATGGTGAGCACATCTTTACCCCCGGGGCTGGAAGAAGGCACAGTGTGGAGAATGACCCGAGGCGGTGAGGTATGAGTGGAGGAATCCCCATTGGCCAGAACAGAGGACAGCGGCAGGGTCTGCAGGGTGACTGAACCTTCTCCGTGAGCTCCAGATGTGAGGACCATGGGAACTGACCCTGGCATATTTATAGTCCTGGGAGAGTGGGGGGGCATGGGGTTGCAAAGAAAGAACACTTTATTATTACAGATTACTTAATTGAGGAAGTGTAATGCTTAATATAGCAGCTATAAATGAAAAGAGAATTAACATGACATGTGAAAAAAAAGAACTATATTTTGAGGCCACATACAGTATCTTTAGTTTGTCATTTTAGATAAATTCTGGCTATGCTTTACTAATTCATTCTCTCGTTTTAATCTAGGAAAACCATGATGACCACGTAGGCTACTAATACTTCATTTTTTTTAATCATGGTCACAATATACTAATTTGTTTCCTCATTTTAGTTAAATGGCGACATGATTTAACTAAAATGAGAGAACAAATTCTTAACATGTGCTCAAAATATCTTGTTTTTTTCCTCTTGCATGTTATGTACAAGGCGCTGTAATTCAGGTTGCCGTCTAGGAAAAGTGTTACAAATGATCACTTATGTACATTTTGGTTTAGATGCTGTTTCCTAAGAAGGTAGCAACCTATGTAGGCAGCAAAAATAACCAGGCAACGTCCTAGATTTAAGAAAATACTGTGCATAATATATATATATATATTTTTTTTAACTTAGACTTGTATGAGGTTGTCTGTTCATGAATTTGTACACACACACAAACTCACCTTAAGGAGTGTGTAGGTGCTGGGACAGCAGCCCCTTGATTTGGCTGCAGAACATGGACCGTCTGCAGCATCTGTTCTGCTTGTTTTCCATTGCTGTTCAGACCGGGACTCATCTCTCTTTTCAAGGACTTCAACTGCGCACTCTTCCCCTGCGCACGCGATGAGCCGCGGCCTACTGCCCGTCCGTGAGGAGCAGACCTGTGCCCTCCATAGCCAGAATTGCCGTCGTCCCCTTGGCCATCATCCTCATCAATAATAACCAGATCTGAGGGCATCTCCTTAAACTGGTAAACAAGCCTCTGTCCTTCAACCTTGGCCAGAATACCCCTCTGGTAATAGTACCTGAAAAAGAGCAGGAGGAAGCAGGAGGTCAGGAAAAGCAATTCCTCTGGCATGATTGGTCTCTTTGGGTGAAGTGTTTGTAACTCACCTGAGCGCTCTGCCCATGGTTTCGTAGTTCATATCAGGCTTGTTTTTGTGCTTGCCCCACAACTTGGAGACGGCCTTGGAGTCCACCAGCTTAAAAATGCCTTTCTCCCTCTGCGTCCATTTGATGTATTTGGGACAGGTGTTTTTGTCTTGCAGCAAGGCCAGGAGGAACTCCCACAGGTAGATAGTGTTACCTACAAGAATAGGGGTCTTTTATATTTCTCTGATGACTCATTAAAAGTTTACACTTATAAGAAAAGCTTTAACAACTTTCATATTTCACATGTGAATCCACAGGTCTTATTTAACCAGCAGAACTGGCAGAGGTGCAATTATTGTATTCTTTCTCACAACCTTAATAAATCAATTCTCCCTTCATGGTAGCCTTACGCTGGGCTGGAAATTAATTAGAGGGGCCTGGCACTAGATTATTCTTGTTTGTCATGTGCTTTGGCCAGAAGTGGTTAAAAACAGTGCGAGAGCCATAGAGAGAACAGGCCGGCGTGTCAAGGTGATGTATATGTATGCGGCCAGCCTCCTCTCTGAGCTGGGAATGGGGCGCATGCATAAGTGGCCTCTATCAGGACAGCATCGATGTGCCCTCCAGCTTGCTATCACTTTTAGTTCCCTCACAAACAAAGCACTTTGAGAGCACCTCATCAATTAAGCAGTCGCAACACTGCCTCTCTCTGGCAGTGAGAGCGACTCGTGATGCATTCAGGAGAGAGAAAAGCGATGGCTCGACCTTTTCTCTTTTACTACCATGCGGTGATCAGAGATCATGCCTACCTTTGCCCTCTTTGCTCTTCTTCTTAAGCGGGAGAGTTGGATTGGTGATGGGAGAACAGGGCCGCACTGGTCTTGGTTTGCGCACTGCAGGATGATTGCAAGAAAATAATTACCTCCCAGACCATCAGATCAACTAAATATAAGTCAACAATTTAAAAATAATAAGAAAAAAAGAATCAGATGTATTTGGTTGTCTTTTTTTTTAAAAATCTTTCATTCTTTGGTCCCATCTTCAGTTTTTAATATAATGCCGCAAAAAAAGGTGTACACTGCCTTCTACTGGAGGATTGTGGTACCTTTGGTTTTCCTGACGGGCTTGGAAAGGTTCTTTTGAGGGATCTCGTCCATAGAGGACGTCTCCTCATCCAGGGGACAATCCATGCAGCCGTTTGAGAGCTGCTCTGGACGCAGGGAAATGTAGGTCAGGTCTGATTCCAGCATAGTCCCATATGTGTGAACTAGAGAAGGGCAGAGGTCAATTATTAGAATGCTTGTTTGCTTAAACATTCACAGACAGAACTGAAATGAGAACTAGTATCAGTATGTGCCAAGTGACCTTAAGAGGTCTTCCCATACTCATTTATAAAAAATAAAAAAAGGACCATGTAAACTGACAGTGAGTCATCACATACTCATGCGTTTCTCGTCCAGGATGTTATTTGGAGATTCCATGTTCAGCAGGGCCTCAGCCGCCTCGATGGTCTCCATATTGTCCTCTCCGCCTGAGACAGAGGTCTCTACTGTGGATAAAACATTTACATCACTTGACAAACATTAACTTTGGCTTTCGCTATTTCACTTAAAAGTGTTTGAGAATAGTTTTCCTGGATATTTAAAGAACAAACAGATAAAGGTGATTTGTCACGCAGTTCATTATGGTTTTGATGTTTTTCTATATAGTCACATACAAAGGTGTAATACGTTTTTGTTTATTTATTGTGAGTTAAATCACAATATATACATATATATATATATACACATACACACACACACATATATATATTCTTATTAAATAAGAACACACTACATAGATCAAAAGTCTGTTGACAGAAAGATTTTGTAAAATAAATGAATGCTATGGATACTTTCAGCAAGGATGCATAAAATTTATCAAAAGGGACATAAATGCTTCAAAAGATTTTTTTTTTCAAAAACATATTGTTCTTTTTAACTTTCATCAAAGAATTTTGACAAAATTGTATTGGTTTCCACAAAAATACCTGTATTAAAGGGTTAGTTCAAATTTAATCAAAAATATCTCCATTTGTGTTCTAATGACCACTGAAAATTCAGCTTTAAAATATATTCAAATAGAAAACAGTTATCTTATATTCTAATAATATTTTATTATACTATTATTGTCTATTATACTAATAATATTTTATTTTTACTGTTTTTATTTTACTTAAATAAATGCAGCCCTGGTGAGTAAAAGAGATTAACAAAAATCGGGTTGTGGACTGCTTCGGGTGTGAGGAATACCAGAATTTTTTTTTTTTTTTTTACTGGGATCTATAATTGTGATTACTTATTGGACTCACCAGACAGCCCTACATCTCCCATGATGTTCTCTTCCACCACATCCTGAATGGCATCCACTATAATGCCATTAGTCACCTCATCTGCCTCGAGTCCAGAGTACACCTGCATGAGGTCTGCAGCAGGCACCTGTTCCACGATCACCGCCGGGAACACTGAAGGGTCGTCCAGCTGTGGGAGAACAAACAGAGATAAATGCACCATTGATCTAAAATCAACCACCATGCAGTGCTTTCAGCAGAAAGGCAGTAAAGTGAACCACAATTGCTTTAAAACACATAAATTTGCCCCTTCCCTGCAGATGAAAGCTTCCACAATCGTCCAGGTTACTCATACTCACAGAGGCAGACGTTAATGGCCCATTCATAATGGCTTAAACCTGAGCCGGGTCAGTCACTTGGGTGGACTCTATACTGTTGTCAGTATAACAAAAAGGCTAGAGACAACCATGTGAAATCATGTGATTAAGTGATGTAAGCACAAACCTATCATGGTTTCAGTAAAGTTCTTTAGGCATGACACTGTTTGCTCCAAAAGTAATGAGCTTCATGCCAAAAAAAAAAAAAAAACCCATTTCAGGCTTCCTCATTTCCACCAGCATTCCTGAGTGAGGGTGGAGATAACATTGAAGGAAAAGAGGAAATGGTTGGTACTGGACTCAAGCCACAAGAGACCATTACTCACCCCCACTGCTAAAATACCAACATACTTAATAAAAGATGTCTTTATTCTGCCCGTTTTGCTTATTCTTTTAGGTAGTCTAGACGAGTCAGGCTTGTTATAGTAAAATCAACGTGAAGGAGAAAAAAAAAACACAATCCATTTCCAGGGAAAACCTGCAGCTGAAGATAGCATCACTGAGTGAGTGATGTGTGTGCGTGTGTGTGCATGTGTATACATGTTTTTCTATCCCAGTGGGGACTTAAACCTGAATGCTCACAAAGTTATGGGGAGTCTTTCACTGTGGGGACCTAAATGGAGGTCCCCATATGGGTAAACACACTTATAAATCATACAGAGTTATTTTATTTTTTTAAATGTAAAAATGCAAAATGTTTCCCGTGGTGGATAAAATATACAGTTTGTACAGTATAAAAACCATTACGTCTATGGAGAGTCCTCACAAAGATAGTAAACCAGACGTGTGTGTGTGTGTGCATGCGGTGTGTGTCCAACCAAATCTCATTAGCCGGCTAGCAGCTCTCATTAGGCCTTCGGCAGGGGATGTAAACTATGCCAAACATGTCAGAATAATAAGTGAACATTGACACTGAGCAGGAATAATTCAAGAGAAACTACAGTCTGATCGAAGTCTGGAGACCTTTATTTTGACACTTGTAAGAGGGCTGCTTAAATTATGCAAATGTTCATTGTGGTTGCAAATACCAGGATCCCGTTGCTTTCAAAGATGATTTAAATAGCGTTTCACTTTATAATTTAAACATGACAGTCATATTGCGGATTCAACTTGGACTCAACTGGAATTATTGTTATTATTTTTTTATAGTTAATGATTTAATATATATATATATATATATATATAATGGCAGATAATGCCTGAAAAAATTAAAAAAAAAATATTTTGTATTATTTTAATTTATTAGTATTATTTAGTCTCGACAAACCATGCAATTAATTTATTAAGTCCACTGATTCGTTAGAAATGCAATTTTCAGTTTGTGTCAGTTTTGTGTCTACACATCAATTATCATAACGTTCCTAACGTATTTTAAGAAATAAACACATTTTCTGTCTGCAATAGTTTAAAGTTGGCCTATTTAAAGAATTATTGAAGCTAAGCTTTGGGGGTCTTTTGTTGCGTTTTATGAGTAAACTATATTTATCTTGCTTTAGTTTAGTTATTTAATCACAACTTTGTAAAATCATGTCCAGCTGTGTGTTAAAGCCTATAGTCGACGCCGGTAGACAGCGAGATGGTGCGACAGCATTTATTTACCCGTCAAGCAAAATTTGGATATCATTTATCTTTATACTTTATCTTCAGTCTTTATTTTTTTGTTTATATTTTTGTGTTTAATTTTACCTTTTGCTCTTATATGAATATGATATTTAAATAAAAACAAGAAAAAAAAGATTAACTAATTAAAACATTACTGATATCGGCCCCAGAGGTTTAGGAACGGCATTAATGACAAGTGATTGCTTTTCCACAGGGACTACATTACAGGATTTATTCTGTCCCTTTTTTTATTATTCACAGGAATGCATGAATGCATAACTGTTGTGTCATGTGATCACTAGGTGGCAGTAGAATGCAATTTTTCACCTTTCCAGTTGTGCAACTGTATGATCAAAACAGAAACAACATGCAAAGACATAAATGTTTTTGCTTGTTCCTGGCCAAATAAATTAATCACATACACGCATGCACAAACAAACACATTTAACAATAACTGACTAATGTAATACAGTACTGCAGGAATGCTTGAAAAAATCGTCTCTTTGGAAACAATATTGTGAAACATAAGCCATACATCTTCCTTTGGCAGGATTTTCTGTTTTTGTTTCATCATGCTTGGACTATTTGCTGTTGTTATGGCATTTCCCCCAGAGACTCAATGGGTTTGGCTTTCCAAATCTCAGTTCAAGGCCAGAATAATTAATTCAGTAGTGTAACACAAACTACTATAAACAGATTCAATGGCGAAATCATTTTGAGGGTGCATAATAGAATTGAGCTATTTCTAAATTGAACACTTGAATTGAGCTACTGTTTAATCTGGATATACAGTACTGTCCAAAAGTTTGGGGTCTGTAAAAGGCTACCTTCAATTGATAAAAAATTCAATAAAACACAAATATTGTGAAATTTTAGAATTGTTTAGTATTTACAAGCCATCTGTTCAGATGCTGGGATGGATGGACAGGCCGATGGGTGGATGTTTTCTATTTTAATACATATTCCTGTGATGTCACAGCTGAATTTTCAGCAACATAACTACACCACTTTCGTGTCACATGATGCATAGAAATCACACTAATATGGTGCTCAATAAATATTTCTTATTACCATCGATGTTGAAAACAGTTGTGCTGCTCAACATTTTTGTGGAAACTGATAAAGAAAATTCAGGATTCTTCGGCGAATAGAAAGTTTAAACAAAACTTTACTACAACTTTTGATCAATTTAATGAGTCCTTACTGAACTAAAGTATTTATTTCTTTAAACAAAAATCTTACTGACCCCAATTTGTTTTAATGTTGGATTACACCAGCTAAATTATCGATTTCTGTATGCGCTGGCCATCAGTAAAGAAGAGTTTTAACAAGACTAGACTGACACCCAGTGAATCAGCCATGACTGCTGAGAACATGGGAAATTTATTCTGTGCATTCGTTCAGTCGCTGCCTTGTGTCCTACCATACTTTGGAACTACAGACATCAGATATCAGGATTATGCAAAAGACGTTGGTGATCGGTTTACATAGCATCTCTCATTCTACTAAACAGGTAAATGCAAAATAGCAGAGCATGTCTGTTAAAATGAAAAAAATGTCTTGCATTAAGTGCTTTTGCCATTAGACCAGGTTATGATCTAAATTGAACTGGTCTGCGCTGATAAATATAAGATTTAAATGTTAATTCAGCTTTTTTTATAGTAAATATCTTAATCTTGCACATTACTACAAAAAAAGTAAAGCTTGATAAATTTAAGATTTAAATGTTAATTCAGCTGTTTTATATAGTAAATATATTAATCTTGCACAATACTATAAAAAAAGTAAAGCTTCACTTTTTTTGAAAACGGACCACCATAAACCTCGAACATCCTCTTTTTTTTGAATTATCAACCACTTTTCTAAAAGGGAAACATCAGATAAAGATCAATCATTTGAATAGTTGAGTTCTGTGTTACTTCCTACTGCGTGCATAAACCTGATAACATGCACCTTGTTCTGCAGTTCTACTCTCTTCTGCTTTACCTGATGCCAGTGTGGTGATGCTGCTAACCCGCTGATAGAATACAGAATAAGACCCTCACTTGCAATGTTGCAGACAGATTCTTTGATGATTCTCTGTACACTAACCAGGCCTGATGCCATAGGTTTTCAGTACTAAGCAATTCGTCCACTGACCATGAAGGGTGTGATGTCACGTCATCACAGCTAGAGGACATGTATGATGTGGCAAACAAAGAGAAGTAATGTAAGCCTGGCTCTGTCATAGAGCAGGTGATTTTATAGACTGTTGATGCAAAACAGCTAGACTTTGTACTTGTAAAAAATGTTCTGATGTTAAAAAGCATAGGCTTTGCAGCGCAAGAACCACTGGCAGCCAAATTACAGTGAAGAAATTCCACTATTAATGATGTCTATGACATGCACTACCATTCAAAAATATTTTATGCTCACCATAATCCTATAGAGATCATTCTAATATGATGATTTGGTGTTCAAGCAATTTGGTGTGGAAAATAAGTTGTGCTGCTAATTTTGTGGAAAGGAAACCATGACTCATTTCTTTTAAGCATCCATTGATGAATATAAAGGTAAAAAGAATAGCACTTATTTGATATATACACTGCAAAAAATATATATGATCAATTAGTAATGACAACATTTGCTATTAAATTGGGCAAGCAATTTTTTTTATAAATTATACAAGATTCAGCTATTTTTTAAAAGTCAGTTTCATGTAATTTAAATTGAAATGACTTAAACATCAACAAAGTTGATTGTTAATTTGTTGATTGTAACATTCTAAATGTCTTTAATATCAT
>JAOTRC010000005.1:17979751-17991227 GCA_027497675.1 Cyprinella lutrensis
TGGATTTTAAACAAAATGTCAGCATCAGCAAACTACTTGTTGTTCAGTTTACCTGGTAGTAGAAGTTAAAAATGGATGCTTTACTACGTAAAATTATACAACCTACAGTTTCCAGTTGGTCAAACTTTAAGCCAAGGTAAAGGAACCCTAACCTAAACGCATTTAAATGCAAAAGGAAAAAGAACAGCCACAACTGACCTGTGAATCGTGCAGTGACAGGAAATGCATCACTGAGCAGTCGGTTTCTGCTACTTCCTGACTGTTAGACCACAAACAAGCGAACACTTCTCTCTCATTTTGAGAGTGGAAACTTCTTCCCCTTCCTCTTAGATTCCGTATTTCTCACTTTTTTGTGTTTTCAACATGTTTGACTGCCATATATTTAGTTGGTAACCACTATTTGAATAAAACATGCTTTAACAATAACAGCATGACACACAGTCTACTGATCAAATCACATGTATTGATTTTTTTTGTTTAAAAGGGTCCCTCCTTTTACACTGAACCCCTGTCTTTGTCTCCATCAGATCTTGCCACCCTTCAGCGGTTTGTTTCTGAGAAAAAAACAAGTCTGGTTCTCCGAATTCTAAAAAAAAAACATCTTCAGACACCTTCAAAAAGCTTCACTTATCTCAGATATCATCCCAGTGAGCTGATACCACAACACGCACAATCAACAAATGTATTATTAACTAAAACCATCAAGATCGACCTCACAAACACAAATCTGACGATTTAAAAATACATATATTCTCAATTAGAAACAAACTGCTTTATAGACTCAATTCCATGTAGCATGGGTGTCACAGACTGGGGTTAACTACTGAGAAAACAACATGAGGAACAGAACTTGGTGCACCCTTACTCACTTCCTCTCTCACATCTTTTACTCTCAGTCTCAGGGTTCATCTGCGACTAATCGCTTAG
The DNA here is from genome assembly GCA_027497675.1 of Cyprinella lutrensis. Lineage (NCBI taxonomy): Eukaryota > Metazoa > Chordata > Actinopteri > Cypriniformes > Leuciscidae > Cyprinella > Cyprinella lutrensis. The sequence continues at coordinate 17,980,679 of JAOTRC010000005.1, forward strand.
CCATTTCCTCTACGGGGAAAAGTGTCGTCAGGCATTGGTACAGAAGATGCTGATGGGCAAGAGAAGCGCTGATGTTTAAAAATGTCAGCAGATTATATCTTACCAGCTGCGAGCTGAACCCAACTGATGGACTTCTTAAAAAGGCACATGGTGTGTGCTACATAATGTTAAAAATGTTCTTCCCCGTGATCTGTTTCTACTATGTGGCAAGAGGCCGCACACCACAGATAGGAAGACACGTCAGACTTGTGAAAACAGGACAGGAAATTGCCACAGGGGCTAAAAAGACTAAAGCTATTGTTGTACTTCAAACTTTGAGCCCCAAAAGGTAAAAGTTATCCTACAACTGCCAGTATTTACAAAATGGCATCTTGGCATTGAAATGATAATAGGGAGGGATATGCCGGTCTTAGTAAAATTCTAAATTGAACGTTTGCTACATTAATACAAATAAATACAAATAAATAAATAAAAAAAACGTCCAATATCAGCTGTACAAACATATACTAAGGATTTTTATGTATTTTTTATTTTCTTACCAAAAGCAATAATTTTCCCAATGAATTGATTGTATATTATGTAACTATACAACTCTTTCATTTTGACGTGCTGCTTGAAGAACCTTCCAGCATCTAATTGTTAGACTCTTTTGAACTTTATTCAGCACTGTTTCCAGCGGTATAGGACATTAAAAAAAAACATTTCAGATATTTCAGGACAAAGCAATGTTTTGGCTTCTATGCAGGAACAATTCCGAGCATGACAAGACTGGAGAAACTCAGGGCTTTGAGTCTGATACTGACTTCAAACTCCTAAGCCAAGAGTTTGCACCTCCCTCTCACTCACAGTCATCTGACCATGTTTAGAATCTGTTATCTATGACGCACTGTGTAACACTTGTACTGTTTTATTCTGCAAAAATATCTAGAACATCCATCTCACACTTGAGTAAATAAAATTCAACTAACATAAAATGCATTGAATCCATTGCTTGTTTAGTTCTACCATGGAACCTGGTAGAAATCAAGGCTTTTGGGGATGTTCTAGCAGTCCTCAGGCAGTATTTAACATGCTTTCGTCTATGGCGAATGAACTGTTGTGAAATAGCGCCACCCCCGCCATCTTGACTCACCCATCCCCGATGTGTTTACACTCATACCAATACCAACATGTCACAGCATATGTCTGCACAAGGAGGGAAAAATGCACCCTGAATACAGCAGAAAAACATGTCTTGCGCTTGCATACTACAAAATTAAATTCTAGGAACCCTAAAGAGCCAGCGATGACACGGCTCGGATTCTACAGTTGATAAGACCATCGACATCACAGGGTTTTCGCCAGCCGTAAAGCAGTAAAACTCAAAGTTCACATTTTAGCTCACTGTCACTGAAAGAGAAACCAACTGTTTGAAGTTCCTTTCTGTATGCTTGAGGCCTTGTGAAAAAAAAAGCATGCATGAGAAACACAACTCTTGCCTGAAATCAGCTAAACATCTGTAAGCTGAGGGTACAACGAAACTGAAGCTGGCTGTTAAATGCAAAGAGCATTCCAAACAGGTCTGGACATAAAATTCATGAGATGTCCACAAACCAAGAGCTGCATTTGTATGCACAGTCTACGAAGTGAATCATTGTTGTCATTGTTCTAGACCCTTCAAAATATTTTGAAATGTAAAACGTGCATTTATACCTTCATCCAAATCTATCTAAACCGAACCTGGGTATTACATTCGGAATGTAGATATTTTATTTGTCGTTTTTATTTGACAGACAGACATATAGGCCGAATGAAAAAAAAATACCCACTTAATAGCTGTCGCCATTTTCCAGACTATACCTAAATTAAAAAGTAATTGGAGCAACCCATATCTGTCTTTGTATTTATCTAGTCCAGAAGCTATTGATAAAACCATCATGCTCTAAAACTAAATCATACACTCCTTGCTGCGAGGCTGGCACTCCTCGATTATCATGCATCATAAAATACTTTATAGCTGACACAATTGGCCCAAAATAACCGACATTCATGCCATTTATCATAAGTTATGTAAGGTTTGCCTTTAGCCCAGTAGAGCTGCAGGGGCCATGTGCAATATGTGATGTAGTTCTCTTCTAGTCACGTCATGCGGTCCTGACTATGACAATATGGAAGAGAAGGTGCAGCATGAAAGGAGGTCACTTACATTTCCACAAAGAGATTACATATCAGTTAAATGGTATAAATCTGCAGACTAAGTAAAAAAAAAAAAAAGCTAAGATGCTACTGGGACCGACTCTTCATTATGAATTGAGACCCGGAATATATACCCAGGGATGAAATTCAACACATAAGCCAACCAGCCGCTTCATGTTTTGTCTCCAAAACAAAAGTTTATTAAACTACAAAACATACTATAAGCTCTACCACTCTGAATGCGGTGATATTTTTCTTTGAAAGGCTGATGAGTCCACAGTACTGTAAATGATATGTTTAGATAGCTTTCAGATCCATCCTGGTTAATAAAACCCCATGGGAAGGGTGTACAGGAAGACCTTTCTTTTTACCAATTACTAACTGCAGGCTAATTGCGTAATTATTCATTATTCCCCATGTACCAACTCTGCAGCTACTGTTGCAAAGACTTTTTCAGGTGCCGAACCAGAATAACATTATGAAATCTAGTAAGTGTACCATTAATTTTCTTAATTACACAGAAGGCAAATACTCTTGATATCAAAGTCATTTACTGCTGGAAAGGTTTGAATGAGCTGATGTGAATGTTGGCCAGGGCATCATCTGTGTCCTGCAGAGAAAAACAGCGCAAAGCAAACACCACCGCAATAAAACACACCACTATAAAATAATAACGCTCCACTTCCCCCATTCATCCATTTAAATCTCTCAATACAAGAGAAAAGAGAGGACTGGAGTAAAGAAGAATAGCTCTAATGACTTTCAGAGATCAGTGATGGGAGAGAGATTACACGTTAACATTTTGTTGTCGATGTTTGTCGGTTCATGAGAAGGCGGTATGCAGATGCTGGTGGTACAGTGTAGGTTTTTATTCGGGTCAATATTTGAGAAGGATCGCTGGCCTTTGTAGTGCCATCGTTTGCACATGATAGCAACGAGATGAGAAAAGCCAACAGTAATATGCGGTGCCATAAACGAGGGAGCTTAAAAAGAAGTAGTTATCATCTCAAATCTGCATATCCAGATAGTGACAATATCCTGAAGTGAGGCGAGAACTACAAAACACAGTTATCCATCAAATCAGCAGAACCTGATAGTAAAGCATTTGGGCTCACTGCAAGGTACATGGCACTCATTTGTGCGTATGCAATAGACAGAATATCTCATGAGAATTGTTCACAAACTAAATGAGACTCACAATGAAAATGTAAACAAGGAGTGGCTGTTGCCAAGAAACTGACTGTAAGGTGACCTATAGCATGTGCAGGGATATGACACAGATACAATGGGTAAAAATGAACCAACCAAGATATGATGATAAATAATATAGTCATTTAACATGTTTTTGTATACATTTTAAATGACATCATTTTCAGTTATTTTACCACATTATCACAACTATAATTTAAAAGATTTCTGCCAGAGGCTGACATCTCATCCATTTTTTTTGAATGTCACTCCAAATATGTTTGCAATACAAGTGACAGTAACCAATGAACATAGAGATGTTTTTTTTAAGCAAGAAGGGTTGACATCTGGCCAGAACTGAAACCAAACTGGTATCCTCATTTAATAACTGGGCCTACTGTGAAATGGCAAAGATTCTCTCAGTTTAACTAATAAATATATATAGAGCTTTTCTGACCATACAGAACTTAATTTGTTTTATATTTTTAAGTTTGAACTGTTTGAACACTGAAAATGTACTTTTTAAAAAAAGGCACTATACTTGAAGAATATACAGAAGCTTTAAAGTAGATCTTCACAATTCTGGATAATTCAATGGAAAATTCTGAACAGGACAATTCTGACTGAACAGTCAACTAAATAAAATAACATTATTAGAGGTTCTGGCAAAATATAAACTTTTGCCGTCTTTTTAAAAAAAAGTTTAATTAATTAGAATGAATATATTTTTTGAATTGATTTGAATGAATGATTCAATGACTCAATCATAAAGAGTTCACTTTCTTCGTGACTGGATGAATCAGCATTTTTGAATGAATCTCTTGATTTAATGACAAATACATTTTTGAAATCACTTGACATCACCTGGTGGCATAACACAATTGTTATTTTAAGCGCCATGTTACTTGTAAGGGAATTCGGTCTATTTTGATCACTATCGTAGATATCAGTGTTTATCTGTACTTCTGTCTGTGATCATTATAATTTTTCAAAGAAATAAAGACACTGTGTGGTTGAAATGATTTGTGAAGCTGTTCAATTCCTATATAGGTCAACTGCTCTCTCTAGATCAGCGGCAACGCAAACATAGATTTAATCAAAGGTTTAATAGACACAGTCGAATCATTGTAATTTAGGAATGTAATCGAATGGGTGTTTGAATTGAGATTGCAATATTTTAACAATTAATCATGCAGTTTTACTTTAAAGTAACGCTGAAAACACAATTTTTGGAGGTGGGGGCAGTAAATGACAACCGCCTCCAGTCTCCAAGGGTCTCCAGTGTTCTGGGACTTCAATTTTCCACAGCTAAATTGTGATACTACTGCCTTCAAACCACACTCAGCATTATTATCAACACATACTCATTATTTTAAAGGATTATTTTGGTTAGCTTACAAAGAATATTCAATCACCCCCATAGGTTGTGATATAACTAATTAGTGAGTACATCTTCCTGTGGATGATGTAATATGTTTCTATACTAACCGAGGGTGCTGTGTTCTTAAACTGGACACATTTGGACCTATTAAACATACAATTATACTGCACCACCAGCTTCAACAAACCCTTCAACAATAAAATATGGTAACACTTTCCAATAAGGTTCAGTAGTTAACATTAGTTAACTACCTTAGTTAGCATGAACTAAGAATGAACAATACTTCTATAGCATGTATTAATCTTAGTTCATATTAAATTCAACATTTACTAATATGTTATTAAAATTAGGTTTGTTAACATTAGTTAATGAACAGTGAACTATGAACAAACAATGAACGGCTGTATTTTTATTAACTAACATCACTAACTAAGATTAATAAATACTGTAACAAATGTATTGCTCATTGTTAGTTCACGTTAGTTAATACGTTCACTAATGTTAACTAACTTTATTGTAAAGTGTTACCAAAATATCAATGTCATTTAAATGGATAGAAAAAAATTGTTATTTTCACCCTCAAGTTTTTCCAAACCTGCATGAGTTTCTTTCTTCTGTTGAACACAAAAGAAGGATATTTTAAAGAATGTTGGCAAATAAACAACTATGAAAGTCAATGGCTATACCATCGACTGTTTGGTTAGCAACATTCTTTAAAATATCTTCTTTTGTGTTCAGCAGAAGAAAGAAACTCATGCAGGTTTGGAGCAACTTCAGGGTGAGCAAATGATGACAACATTTTCATTTTTGGGTAAACTATCCAAAGGTTGTCTATAATCTATACAGGCTTAAAAGAACATCAAAATAGGCCAAAGGAAAATAAATGAACACTAATATAATCATTCCTCTTCTACTACAAACAGATTTAGTTAGAATCTACTAATATTATCCATCAAATAAACTCTAAATTGGAAGCTAAAATGCACAGCATAAGGACCTAAAATGAAAAGGAGCTTCACTTGGACATTTCCAACAGCCAACATCTTTATTTAGCATCAAGATGATATGATGCTGCACATCAACACCTATACATCCTAATTTTAAAACTCAGTAAAAACGCCCATTAAACCATCAGAAACTAACACATTTTCATTAGCATGTCTTTTTAGGGCTGTGACTTGTGGTTTAATGTTCTGTTAAACACAACCACCCACAACTCTGTTCAAAGCCTACGTGCGTTTCTCTAAAACGCTAAATACTTGCTAAGCTGCTCACCACACGTGTTGCTTTAGAGCTTGCAAAATGGTCGCTTCTATTCACAGCGTTCAAACTGTGAAGCTTTTTGTTTTCAGAGTCTTTGTGAGCCTGCATTGCATGTAATTGCATTTCAAGGCTGGTATCTGCCAGGAACTGTTCCTCTGAAAAGCAATGCATTGTAATGGTGATAACATGTCACATGTCTGTGTAGTCAATGTTTACCAGATAGACTATATTAGACACAGGGACTGCACTGCACTGTAGTTATGGAAGGTAACCACTAGTCCTCATCTGGTTCATCTCAATGTTAACAACACACACATTCATCTGTGTGCATCTAAAGCACTAGATTAAAACAGCTATTCAAGCTCCGAAGACACTGGTACACAACACTAAACTCAGCACAGTAAACCTTTTTATTGCACGGTGCAAATGGGAATATGTCATCCATGATGCTTTAAGTCTGAAATGGCGCAATGCTGACAGCATTCCTCCTAAATGAGAATGCCAGGCGGCTGACTGGACTCAAGAGTGGCAGTAGAGAGTAGCAGGTTACAAAGAGACAGAGGCCTTTCTATCAAAAGAGGAACTTGCAACTGTTTTGACAATGTATTTGCAATGGACCGTTGCATAAGACTAATTTCAATCCAGCCTTTGAATGTAAGTTTTTTGGTGTGTGTATGATTGTTTGGTTATTTTTTAGCACTCTGTCATGAAGCTTGGCAATGTGAGTTTTTTTTAAGACTAATTTATTGAATAGTACACTCTAAGAAAAAAAAGACTAAGTAGATAGGTTTGCATGGGAAGTGGTCTGACATCAAACATGTGATATCTAGCTCATCTCTGGTGAGATACAACAGCGTTAATGTGGAAAGTGATATTCAATTTCTGACGCACAATGACATAAACGCATTAAAAGACACGTCGTTCGATTTTCAAAAAGCACATTTAGTCTTTCTAAAGTTGTGGTCACATTTACAAAATTTCACAGGCAAAAAAGATGGCCATTGTCTATTGTCATTAGTGTAGTGATGAATGAAGCACAGCTCACACTGAAATCAAGCCAAGCAGTTTTCTGAAGTTAAACACTATGAATGCATGTGGGTAAAACTTTCAACCTCACACAAACTTCCCGATAGCTTGGATTCCAGTTGAAATAGCTGAAAAATTGCAGATCAACAGAAAATGTGATCACAAAACGAGACTAAAACTGCAGCATTAGGTGCTACATAGATCTGAAAGTTGACTTGAAAGTTGAAAGTTTCTGTAGAAATGCCTTCTTAACCAATTCATGTTCTTGTTCTTACTATAGAGGCATACTATTTGGTAGGATTTTTTGACCATAATTACTCAAAAGCAAAATAAAACCTGGTATACCACATGATGATACCACATGATAACCTATGTCCAGGGGAACAGGGTGTAAATTGACGTTCTCAACTCCAGGACAACATAAAGAGCCATTCAGTGGGCAGTTTCAGTGGAACATCAGCCACCAAAGCATGAGATAAAACCCAAAACTGGTGTAGCAGGTGGGTGGGAGTCGTTAACTTCTTCAACAAAAGGGCATTTCCCAAAAGTTTAGGAAAATGTTTATCTTGGTTAAACTGACTGACCATTTGTTCCACTTTCTTTGATGTAATGTACATTTTGGACAAAATCACATTATCTCTAGTTGTTTGTATGGATTAAATATAAAATAATTGATATACAAATTCAAAGATGACACTGGATAAGTTACTGTACAAGTTTGTGATAGTGCATCTTCTACCAGTATATCTGGTACCTGAGAACTTAGGCATGCCAGTCTGAGCTTGTTTTAGGAATCAGAAGGTTTCGACACTGAGTATGTGTGTTGCTCAATGGAAATGGGGAGAGCAGTATGAAAATGTGATGCAAATCTCCACAAGCAGTCAACAACAGATCAACAAAGGAATGATTGCCTGGACTTTTTCAGCAGAACACTACTGCTTTCAGTAAAAATTCAAAGAAACTCAACGGTGGCACAATTGTCATCTCATATGGTGATCTCATTTAACTTTTCACTTATAAATAGTTTGGGTTTTTTTTTTTGCATACTGTTGTCATGGTCACATTAGATATATTTAAATTATAGTGCAGTTTCGAATTTCCTAAACATTTCTTAGAGTATTACGTCAATTAGCACAATGACAACGACTACACTAACTTCAAAAACTAAGATTAAGAACTTTCTAAAAGCTTAATGACAGGAACTTTTTAAACATGGAATAAAGATACTTTCAAAATCTCTAATTAGCAACCAAACTGGTTCCTCAATCAACAATTCCAAAAATTGAATTAAAGCTGGAGGAATGACAAAGCACAATTTTGAAAAACTGAAAAAAACGTAATCTCGAATATAAGCCTCAACAACAGCTCTCATAACCATTCACACATAGGGCTGCGCGATATATTGGAATATCGCAAGCGTACAAAACGCGATATCCATGATTTTCAGTACTCCAGAAGATCTCAAAAAGTCCACATTGTAGTTTGACGCAGACAGTAGAATGGACACATGACTTTACATACTTTTGAGATGCTTAATGTTATTAGGCGCAATAAGCAAAGTATTCATACGCATAGAAAGCAGCCTTTCAACAGTCAGGCTAAAAAACAAGCCATGGCAACAGTGTAAAAGTAGCCAAATTCCACGGGACAACCGTGACCTTAGCAACACTGCTGCTTCCATCTGTGTGCTTAATGTTCATCAAACAAAAAAGACAGAAAACCATACACTGCTCTTGGCTGAATAACTTTTGCAACTTTAATAAGAATCAGAATATATTTAATTCATACAGTGAGTGAAGACTAAGATGTGTTTTATTTCTGTAAATTAACCTGATGCAGATCTACCTTAACCCCCTGGTTTACTTCTAAAAGTGTTAACTGTAGCTTTGTTAACTGTAGCATAGCAGTATTTAACTGTGGCATAACAACATTCTTCAATACCTTCAATATCAACACCTAATCCACTCTACACAATCCTGTGACAGGAATAGGACAAATATTCTTTCTCAAGCCCAACCCTCTTGTGTTCTCCATGCAAGACCAGCTAGAGCAGTTTGGTCCACCCCTCATGCTCAGGACCTAATGATCCAATTACAGGCAGGGACTTGTTGACGCTGTTTTATGTGAAGAGCCAATCTGACACTACCAGCTTCGCTGCCAACTGTGACAGAAACTCAGACCTGAAGAGAAGCCCCACACAAAGCAATTCACAGCAAAGGGGCCTATGTTTTACTACTGGCCAACTCCAGGTGCCTTGGCTCATTTACAATACAAATCAGGGACAGCCGGGTATAATGGTTTCAGTGGTGTTGGTATCTCCCACCTAACAGGGGGCCTGACAAGATAACAGAGCCATTAAAGTAAAATCTGATATTGCCCTGAACACCTGAGGTCATATGACATGGGGTGTGTTGGATGGGGGAAAATTCCCTAGAAGTCCACAATTTCTGACCTCCACCAAACTGCTTTCATATGTGAATCTGACAATTGAATCAAATGTAATTGTATCGTAATATTTGACATTAAAAATTGCATATAAGAAGCCAACTAGTTGAATATCTACAGTATAAAAGACCTTAAAATGTAAGTAGGAATATTACCGAAATATGAATTAAAAGTGCAAGCATGACATTAGCTTAAAGCTACTGCCCGTGTGACTGTCTGAGCTAAAAACTCTTTCAACATCCCTCTTGGTCATGGCCACATGCTTGAATCGTGTCAAAAAAATTACTGTTTTCTCTAGCAGACTGATTACCCTGCTACTTACAGCTAGTCTCAGCACATACCATGGAAATGATGACACAAGTTACTATAGTAAGTATGGTGTCAGGCATAATTACACGTGGTGAACCCAGGCAAAATGACGTTCTACGAGGGTTGTATCTCGTAAAAAGAGAAAGAGCAAAAAAGAGGTGCTCGGGCGCAATGAGTAGATTTGTTTGTCACTCTCCTCTCTCCTGAGTTGCTGTGGTTTCTTAGCACAACAGGATGAGCAACATTCAGACCAGGTTTCACGGCAATGATGAGGCCTGATAAGCCAGTCTAAAATCAAACTGAAATCTAAAAGCCCACGTAATGGAATCAATGACACACTACGCAAAATCAAAATCATCACTTACGTGAACAAAAGGTACATTGGCGCACTGTGAAAACTTGGCAACTTTGTAAGCATATAGCTAAAACTGTGAAAGATGTAATTGAAAAGTTTATTTTGACACTGCAACCCACTCTAACCGTCGTATGGGCTTGGTCAACGGGCTTACAAAACACGATTGCCTACCTCACTCTCGGTTCCCATATAAGGCAATGATACTTTGCAAAACATGTGACTATAAACTTGTAAATACCGCACACTATATCATAAACACATTCCGTTCGATTTGTACAACTGTAGTTTTTACACACGTCTGCAGCAATTTGTAATAAAATTGTCAATAATTTGACCAATAGTAGACTAAAAACACATATTTATGAACTTAATATAAATACCCTGCAATTGTAATTTTTGTATAATAA
>JAOTRC010000005.1:17996976-18022949 GCA_027497675.1 Cyprinella lutrensis
TGAATTAACAAGTTAATTTTTCATGAGAAAAAAAGTTTTTGCTCTGTTTTTCTGAATTAACGAGTTAATTTTTCATGAGAAAAAAAATTTCGCTCTGTTTTTCTGAATTAACAAGTTAATTTTTCATGAGAAAAAAAGTTTTTGCTCTGTTTTTCTGAGTTAACGAGTTAATTTTCCATGAGAAAAAAAGTTTTTGCTGGTTTTCTGAATTAACAAGTTAATTTTTCATGAGAAAAAATTTTTGCTCTGTTTTTTCTGAGTTAACGAGTTAATTTTCCATGAGAAAAAAGTTTTTGCTCTGTTTTTCTAAATTAACAAGTTAATTTTTCATGAGAAAAAAGTTTTTGCTCTGTTTTTCTGAGTTAACGAGTTAATTTTCCATGAGAAAAAAGTTTTTACTCTGTTTTTCTGAATTAACAAGTTAATTTTTCATGAGAAAAAAAGGTTTTGTTCCGTTTTTCTGAGTTTACGAGTTAATTTTCCATGAGAAAAGAGTTTTTGCTCTTTTTTCTCAATTAACAAGTTAATTTTTCATGAGAAAAAATGTTTTGCTCTGTTTTTCTGAATTAAAAAGTTAATTTTTCATGAGAAAAAAAGTTTTTGCTCTGTTTTTTTTAATTAACGAGTTAATTTTTCATGAGAAAAAAGTTTTTGCTCTGTTTTTCTGAATTAACAAGTTAATTTAGAAAAACAGAGCAAAAAAAATTCTCATGAAAAATTAACAGAGTAGATTTTTTTCTTCAAGTTAATGCAATACGCCTCCGTAACTCTCAACCCTTTAACTGAACAAGCCTGGTTTTACAGCCCACCATGTTTATTTAGTAAATCTAAAATCGAAAGTTCATTCAAATATCACACAAGATTCAGACAAGCCTTGTCTTGTCATGCATTCATGTTTACAGTTGTAACATTGAGCAGATGTGCATTAAGGTATGGCACAGGTGCGGAGCCTGACACAAGGCTGTAGTTTGCCATTAGTGTTGATCTGCGTGTCCTCAGGGGGTCCAGCGGTCCTTCGGGCATCTGGAGCAGCTCTCATTGTTCACTGCTGAAATGCTTGCAGAGCAGCTGCTGTTCTGGTTTGTTGTCCCTCTCTATACCTTTACAGCAGCAGGGTGGCATCAGCTTTGTCCCGGGGCCTATTGACTTCCACGCCGAGCAATTAGTGGCTTTAAAGGTGCTAAGACTTTTACGTGTCTTTTTAAGCGGTTTAATCAAAGCCGCTCTACTTCATCCCACTCTCTAAACCTTATGCATAACAGTCAATGTGATTAAATGCTCTCATTTCACTGAAGAGGCATGGTTTCAAAGAGGAAGTCAGGCCAGAGCAAACAGCGTAATATTTCAAACGACGGCCTGGCTCTCAATCTGTGCGCCTGGAAGGCTTGGGCCGTGGGTTGCTGCTGTCACTTCGGCTTTATCTCCAGGCTCCCCTTTGTTTGCTTTAGTCTAAGCTGTGTTTGAGAGCGGAGCAGGTGGCAAGCCAATTTCACATTTTCATGTCACGAAAGCTAATCAGCCCCTCTCTTATCTCCTGTGGGTGGGGGACCAGGTGACCAGCGGACAGTCTGGTGGGGTGGAGGGGGGGGGGCCCTTTGTAAACATCCCCTTATCCACACGGCCACTTCAGGTGAGCTCTACGGGTCACACCCTGCCTCCCTCTGGTTGAAACACACAATAGGTAATAACAGCATGATGAATTTGAAACCAAGTTACTGTAAAATTGCTGTCATTTAAAGGGTTAAATTCACCCAAAAATGAAAATTCTGTCAGTATTTACTCACCCTCATGTTGTTCCAACCCCATAAGACCTTTGTTCATCTTCAGAAAACAAATTAAGATATTTTTGATGAAATCTGTGAGTTGGATCACAGGCCTCTTGAGGGATTGAAACTTGTCGGCCTCAAAAAGTTATTCAAGACATCGTTAAAATAGTCCAAGTGACTAGTGGCTCAATCTTAAGTTTATCAAACGACGAGAAAACTTTTTGTGTGCAAAAACATACATAAATAACGACTTTATTTCAACTATTCATTTCCTTCTCTTTGTGCCTCTAGTCAGTTAACGTAGTGTGATACGTAGGCTCACTATTGGCCGACGCTGGTCATGTGGGTGATGCGTGTGATGTACAATAACAGATCATAAACTGTTAAACTAGTAACCTGACTCAGTCGTTATTTTGGGGGGTTTTGCGCACAAAAAGTATTCTCGTCGTTAGATAAACTTAGGATTGAGCCACTGTAGCCACTTCGACTGTTTTAACAATGTCTTTAATAATTTTTGAGGCCGGCAAGTTTCAATCCCTCAAGAAGCCTATGGACTGGATGGGTGATCCAGCTCTCAGATTTCATCAACAATATCATAATTCGCGTTCCGAAGATGAATAAGGGAACAACATAAGGGTGAGTAAATACTGACAGAATTTTCATTTTTGGGTGAACTATCCCTTTAACCTAAATATATCATTCTATAAATCTAATGTAAAAGAAAACACAGGACAAGATTTATTTCTAAATTACAGTTATGCTAATTTGGTAAGGAGATGTATCAGGCCTCAAACCAAGATGGCTTGATGTCTTCCTCTTGAGTTACTAAGAACTACTTCTCGACATTAATTTATATAAGAAACAATACAAAAAGTCCCTAACTTCTCTATTCCTTTTTACTTTCTGATAAAAATGCTAAGACATGAATAATTAATAGAGTCGAGGAAAGCAACAACTTGGGGTATTCATTGAACTGTCTTAGTTTGTAATATTACAAACAGGGAAACTAATGACTAATAAGAAAAACATGATTTTGAGCTTCTATTTATTTCATATAATGTGTCATCAAGGCAATAATTTTGTGTTCAGTTTTTTTTTTTTTAGCAATCAAGCAATGTAGTTTTATACTTGCTATAAATATTTATATTTTTAAACAAATGGGTTTATGGGGTAAATATACTTAAAATGTATACTTTAAAAATGTTTACAAATGTGTATCAATATTTATTTTCTTGACAGTAAGAAATTTGCACGGACATAACAGCACAATTTCATCGATTCACTATAGTTTTATAAATGATTTCGATGTCAAAAATCCTTTTTGCATTTTCAACAAAAAAAAAAATGTGTTGCACACCAACTATAAACAAGCTCGATAACATTATCTTTGCAGGAATTTGCAACAACAATGGTGAATGCATCACAGAAAACCAAACCTTTGCAAGAAATAAAAACTGATGTCCAGAATCAACCAATCGGTTTCGGCCCCAGGCTGCCAGCTCTCAGGCCCAAAAAGCCAAGTGACAGATCGTATCAATTGATCTTGGGTTACCCTCAGATTCTGGACATCTGTTTTTATTTCTTGCAAAGGTTTGGTTAGTGTTGTCGAGCTCAATATAAGAACACCACCACCTTGTGGAAGCCTATGGACTTTACATTTCCCCACCCACTCAGAGATATAACATTTGTTTTGTTCTTGTCACTGACCTAGTCCTAGACCTAATGTCAATCAATACATTTTTGTACATGCTGTGTGTTTGAAGTTTTTTCCCACAGAAAAATGACATGTCATATTATGCATTGTCCTAGCACACTCCAGATATCTTTGCTGATGCGTGTAGTCTGTCTGCAAAGAGGCGGCTCATGTTGCAGCAAGCTCTCAGCTGATGATGCCCTGGTGATGCAGTTCCTGGATACCGAGTTTATAAAGACTGATGTCTTCAAATGTGGAGACAAATCAATAGCCAGCCCATTAAGTCGTTTCTCATGAGATTTTCTTTCTATATACCATCAGACGCAAGAGCAGAGTGGAGCGAGTTAGATCAAGTCTGCCTTTTTTAACTTTCCTTGACTTGGCTGCATATTCCAAGAAGGCCAGATGGGAGTCACTCACCGTCATGGCCACATATTCCAGCGCTGGGGATGTTCCCTACATAGAGGCTTCTCCCACATACCTCTCATTGTCATTCTGGGTTATCTCAGCCACGTGCTTCACCTGCTAAAAGAAGCAGTAAGAGCATCTAAAAGCCCCTTTGTGCCTTCTGGCTCTCAGTTCAAAGGCACAATAGTGTCATTGGGCATGAGTTCTGAGAAATAAAGTCATAAGGATAAAAGGGGACTGTATTTCTAAAAGGAAAGAGTCAAGACAGCACCAACTTGGGTATATTTAGAGCCTCTCATTGAGGATAATTAGTTTCAGAGGACTGGAATTTCCAGCTATCTAAAGGCCTCCAGGGTGTGTGAGGGCAGGGGAGGGGGGATGTTTTAATGGGAGGGGGTATCAGAACCAGCTGATAGCATTTCTGGATCAACCGAGCTGACTAATATCACACACTCCCAAAGCAGGAGAAAACAAGCACTCCCTGACCTCAGCACCACCCAATGGCCAGAATCCTGAGAACACTAGAGCCAAAGAGACTCTTCAAAATGCATGTCTCACATGGGGAGCTTTGTATCCCCCCCAAAAAATGTAAACATCTGGCAAACATTTAGACAATGGGTGACACATCAAGCAAGAAATAAAGAAAAACAAATGAAGGAAAGACTACTTTGTGGCAAATGATGAGTATAGGAGTCTCATCTGCACCAGCAGATGGATTTCATACTCTTGTTACAATATGAAATTACAGTACAAACGAATTGCTACATATTGTAAGAAGCTAAGTTGGAAAAAGCGCAAGGATTTGGTTGTTTTTAAACCTAACATCAAATACAAATATACATATGTAATGATTCACTATGTGACAAGACAATAGGTAGTCTTCTGGAATATGTTTTACATAACCAGCTCATCACTGGGTTATATCAAATAAACACTTTTGCCCACACATCAAGGGCATTTTATTCACTGAAGTGGCATTTTTGCCCTAAGCCTTGGCTAATTTCTGATCCTCGTCACAAGTAGTGATAATGACACAAAGACAAACCAGTTTTAAATATAAACATCCACAAATAAGTGCTGGTCTGGATGAAATGCACCAAGTACCAAGGACTGGAAATCTGATTGTTCACACTTATGTGAAGCCCTTACTGTGTCTTGACCAGCAATGTCAGCCTGAGGCAGCCTCACACTGAACCAGTCATGATGGTCACATGTCTGTAATCATGCTGGAACAACTCAGTGCACAGTTATGAGAGAGGGGTACAACAGAGCAGTATGTCAAGCTATCCTAGGGGCTATTCAGATCAGAACGGTCATAAGATCAGAATGATGACATGTTGGTTTAGTAGAATGTCAGCAAATCCAAGTGGCTTCCCCTAACCTGAATGAAATAAACAATGCTTGTACATTCAAATACATTACTCTGTCACTGTTACAATAAGAAGAACTTATAAAAGACATCCTACATCTGAAATGCGTTGAGAAATAACTTTAAAAAGTTCATAGCAACTATAATATCTTCAGTAAAAGCTTTTGCAATTGCATAGAGCGATGGAATACACTTGGAAACACGTACCTTCATCTTAATGTGCTATAATTTACATGGTTCAAGGTTGAGTAAGTTAAGTGATAGAAACACTTCGATCATTTCAGTGAAACAATCCCTGAGCAATCTGTCATCATCCGAATCCTTCTCCCAGATGCGGTCCTGTTAAATAGAAGTGACTTTATCCTCTTTGGCAAAGACAGAATCTTCTAAAAGCGCATTGTTTTTAAAGCTCTGAGCGAGTTTCGTCGCTTTCTTTTGCCTAACATAAGGTCACACTGTTTTCAACGCGTGGGGAATTCCTTGCGCTCACATTTTCCCTCGAAAGCAATTGGTCCAGCGTTCCGCAACTACAGTGCAAGCGAGCGACGCGTCAAGCGAAAACGCTCCCGAAGTGAAGTGGCGCGTCTTTCAGGGTTGCAGATAGGATGGGTGACGTCGGCATCTTGTCGACCAATCAAAAATTTGTTTGTGTGAGCAGTGTTTACAGTTTTGCTCATTTTCATTGGGCTATGGGACGACATAGACAAAAAAATGAGAGACATCTCCGGTTGTTCCTTCAGTTAACATTTTAACAGCACCTTCCATTTAAACAATTTAATCCAGAGTAACATTGCACATTTAATATCAGATACAGACTAAACAATTATTTGGGTTAAAGGGATAATCATAGTAAAAAAATATTGTCTTTGTTATGAGGCGGACTACTGTGTTGGCTGAATAGTGTCCTTGTCCCGCAGGTGATTGAGCGTTAATTTGCTATATAGAATAAATTGAGATAGTCTCTTAAAAACACTGCGCGTTAATTTGTGATGTCAACAATTGCAGATGACCCCTAAAGGACACAGCCTACCCCGCCCATTATCGGAATAGCCTGTTTGGGGAATTCAAGGGTAATGGTGTTGTTTGCTATGGTTGTTTGTGGTCAGGGCAGGGGATTTACTTATTTACACTTAATTTGATATATTGTGCTCAGACAGACTTTCAAAAGCAAAAAAAAAAAAAAAAAAAAAAATGACACTTTTCCCATTTACTAGCACTGACTTAATATGCTTTAACCATAATAAATTAACCTATATTATCTCTCCCTTTTAAATATTCTCTTCTTGGATATCTTTGGGATTTTACAGAATGAGTCAGAATAGTTCCACGTTTTATTAAATAATGTTTAGCGAATTTCCCTTAAATTTTAGAAAAAAAAATGGTTACACTATATTTGAAGGTGTCATTGTCACAATGTAATTATACATTTAAGTACTGAGTAATATTTAAAGGCCTAGTTCACTTTAAAACAATAAGCATAGAAATGGACTTCATTGGGAACCAAACGGTTCAAGGTCTAAATGAGAGTTCAGCTTTAAAGGGCTTGACACCAGACGATACCTGCAGGTACCCTACTTGCACGGAATACACTTTGTACATAATAAGGTTTACATTGTTATTATTAATAAAAAATAAAATGAAAACCAAACAAATGTATCAGTGCAGTAGAAAATATAGTGGTAGTAACCCACTTTTAAAAAGTGACAAAAGCTACGTGGATATAAAATGAAATAATGTAACAGCATTTTTTTTTTTAAATGAATAATTAGTTTATAATACATTAAACATTATCTTACTTGAACGCTTCCAAGATATTCTCGTAAATTACACGATAACTAAAAACAGTATTTCCCATACCGGGAGTCGAACCCGGGCCGCCTGGGTGAAAACCAGGAATCCTAACCGCTAGACCATATGGGACGGTGATCACAACGAGGATTTTTTATGTATTGATTCATGTGAAATACTCTTACCTTAGTATTTCTATTTGTTTTAAAATACATGAACTCTTATTACAAAAGTTCACCGAAAAAACAAAAGATCACCACATTTTCTAGAAATTGTGTAAATAGACTTAAACGGCCATGTTCTAGTATAATCCGGGTTTTCAATGTATAATGTTGTTTCTATACAACGGACAGCAGGTGACGCTGTAGCGCAAACATACTCTGTGCTTCCGCAAAACAGTAAGTCACCGAGGTACAGTACAGTCATATCCATTAGTACCATTTTAGCTTCTCTCTTACAAAATCCGTGTTATAATTCATGAAATACTATTACTATTGCAATTATTTTAAAATCTGGATATTTTAAAGAAACGAAATTTATTTACCATTTGTCCTATCTGATGCTATTATATATGATATAGTCGGTAGCAGCTAGCCTGTAGCGTTAGCCTGTTAGCTTCTCGGTGGTCTAGGTGAGTATTTTTTTATGAACACCCTCTTATTATACTTTTACCATTTGTCACGCTTGGATAATGTAGTTATTAAAAGGCTTTACCTTCTTTTCAAAATCTTGTTCATATTCTGCACACGTTTTATTAATTTGCACTTGTCTTTGTCTTGTATTCCCCTTCTGTACAGAATTAGGAGGCAAAGATGACTTCAAAAACTAAAGGTATAATGCATACATTCATGAATTCACTCTATTTATTTTCTCTTCTACAAACACAAAAGTATCATGATATTACTATGTTTTGAACATGTAAAACTGTGCTGTCATGAGAAGTAGCGTAGAACAGAGGTTGTCAATCTTTTAGGTGCTACGGACCCGCACATATGATCACCCATATATATATTATTATAAAAGTGTCTATTATGTTGCATTGTGTGTTTTTTTTTCTGTTCTCTGTAGTACTTTACTTTTGTATGTATTTTTTTTAATTTAAATTAAATTAAAATGTATTTATTATTCATTTGTTAGCATGTATAATGATCACAACTTTTCCACGGACCCACTAGCACTCTCTTGTGGCCCCCTGCAGACACCAGTTTGAAAAATGATCCTCTTATATTAATGAATGTGTGCCAGTAAGTATTATTTCCTGACCATTCTCTGTTGCAGTGGGAAAGGTAGGCTCCAAAAGCAAAGAAGATGCTCCTCATGAGCTGGAGAGTCAGTTTATTCTGCGGCTTCCTCAGGTCTGTTTGTTTCTTCATTTACCTTACCTATATTAGAGAAAGGCAGTATTTAAAATCAACGAATAATGTACACACTCCCAGAACAATTCTATTTAAAAATGGTTTTGAATAATTGTTTGATATGAGTTGTAATTATGCATTTATAATAACTCAAGTAACTCAAGAACTATAAGTTCAGTAACATCATGTTATTAATATACAAGTAGCAAACAATTGGTAACACCTTACAATAAAGTTCCATTTAGTTAAAGGGGTGGTAGAGTATGAATTCACTCTTCTAACATTAGTTAGTGTGTACTGTTGCTGTTTGAGCATAAACAACATCTGCAGTTACAATGCTCATAGTTCAAAGCAAATGAATGTATATGCTTTTAAAGAAATAGTTTTTTCACCACCTATTTGTGAAATCATAAGTTTGTAAATTTAAAAAAAAGAAGAAGAAGAACAAACTAACAAAATAATGCCAGTCAGTACAGTAAAAAATAAGTGTTTTACTATTGTTTGATTCAATGACACAATGCTTTGTGTTTTAGGAGTATGCCTCTACAGTCAGACGGATCGCCCAGTCTAGCAGCATGAACATAAAAGACAGACTTTCTATAGAGTTGCATGGTAAGCACTATTGACGAAATTTAACAAAGAAACACGTTTTATTAAACAGATATAACAGTCTGTCATCAATTCATTTTGCAAAAATATTGCTCATGGAATTTGTTATATATACATATATTCCTAGCTGATGGCCGCCATGGGATTGTACGTGTGGATCGTGTCCCTTTGGCATGTAAACTAGTGGATTTACCCTGCATTTTGGAGTCATTAAAAACGGTTGACAAAAAGACCTTGTATAAGACTGCTGATATCTGTCAGGTAAGATGCATTACATTTCCCCTTTGCAGTTTCCTAATGAGATTCAGCACATCTGCAAGGCCACATCTCAATTAATTCCTCTGACTTTCTGTTTAAGATGTTGGTGTGCACGCTGGATGGAGACCTCTACCCTCCTCTAGAGGAGCCCACGGGTACTACAGACTCCAAAACTAAAAAGAAAGACAAGGACAAAGACAAGAAATTTGTTTGGAACCATGGCAGTAAGTACCGCCCACTCTTGGTTTGGAGTGAATGTGGAGAAGACAGCCTATCAGTACTAGAATGATTCAAACTATTTAATGTCCGATTACATCTGTCTCATCCCAGTTACCCTTCCTCTGAAGAACACAAGGAAGAGGCGGTTTAGGAAGACGGCGAAGAAGAAGGTAACCTCATTTGGTTTTCCTCTCACATTTCCAGATTCTGCTGTGTTGTTGTTTTTTCTCCTTAATTTGTGGTTTATTGATGATGATGATTCTGCAATCCTTTACCAGTTCTAGTTAAGAAAAAATGTTTGCTTTTGCAGGAAAATTAAATGAATTAATGGTAAAAGCAAAGATTTACATATAAATAAAGCATTCCATCTACATTTGCCACCAAGGTTTGCAGGAAAGCAATCTGGCTGTTCATTTGATTGAAGTGACAGCAGGGGAGTTAGTGGCAGATTCTTCTATCTGACTCTTGAATAAATCTCCACTACGTTGCAGCTAGCTATTGACTTGGGTTCCCTTTTTAATCGCTAATGTGTTCCCTGGCATGCAGCCAGCCTCTACCGTTAGTACTATGTGCGCATCTGAATGCGTGCATGCAGTTTTTGTGACCGTGTTCCTTAGGGCTGAATTCTAATCTGATTTATCCTGCAGTACATCGAGTCTCCTGATGTGGAAAAGGAGGTGAAGAGACTCTTGAGCACAGACGCCGAAGCCGTCGGTGTTCGTATCCTTTGTTTTTTTGCTTTTGTTTACCTTTCATGTTTTGTTGCCGCAAACCCAGTGTCACAACAAATCTAGATGCTAATGTCATCATTACTAATGTTGGATCAGGCATTGTGACTCATGGTTACTGTCATACTAAGCCTTACCACCAGGTGGCAGACTTGCTCACAAATTAAAAGGAGGTACCGTGCAAGACAGTAATGCTAAGCTTAAACACTTTCAGTTGTTTAAGCTTAGCATTACAGGAAAAAATGTGGCATGAGTCACGTATAAATTTGTGGAGCTTAGCAGCACCAATGGTACAACAAACCGCAAAATAGTCCTGTGCCAAAACTAAGAGGAAAACAAGCTTGATATATGAACCTTGACCCTGTGCTCAGGATGGGAGGTGATTGCTGAGGATGAGACCAAAGAACCCGACAACAGCTTATCACTTTCCAACCTGGAGTCGTCACCTGGAACCTCAGGACATAAGGGTCACGGCTCCTCATGTGAATGTTCTGAACACGAGTCTGTCTGCCTGATAGCTGTATCTTTCTCTGTCTAACGTGGTTTTATCCTAATATAGTTCAACATGACGAGCTACGCGAGATCTTCAACGACATCAGCAGCAGCAGCGAGGATGAGGACGAGGAGGGCGAACGGCATGAGGACGAAGACCTTAACATAATGGACACTGAAGATGACATGGTCAGGCAGCTCCACGAGAAACTGAACGAGGCCGAGGGAGACAGAGACGAGAATGACCGGAACAGTCAAATCGGTAGGATGGCGGTACACAAGTTGTCTGATCAATTACAGTTGGTCAGACAGCAACTCAAGCCCAATTTAAAACAATTCAGTATCACAGGCAAGCCGACCGTCAGACAAACAAAAGCCGACCTAGATTACCATTTGAATGATGAGCCTGCTGCGGTATTTAGGTCAGATGAGTGTACCGGTTGTCTTGTGGTGTTTTTACCCATGCTCGTAAGTCACAGACATGCCTGACCTTGACATCATCCCACACACGTTGGCACTTAACCGGCAAAAATGAGCCATGCTGCTCAGAGCTCTGCCATTGTGTTTTTGTTCCCATATTCTTCAAACGAAAAGGTTTAGCTGTAGAGTTACCACATTTAGCTAGATATCTTGTTTCAATAGCATGATACACTTTTCATGATAAATAACAGACATCCCAAGTCTCCCGGAAGTTCTGGGAGTCTCCCGCATATTGATAGCATCAATAGAACATATAGCACTTAAAATACATAGCGTGTGGCGCGTGCACGGCCGAGAGGGAAGAGAGCGAGAGACCTTGCGAGTGTGCCTCGTGAACACGAAAGCTAGTAAAGTGTTACCATAAAATCGTTCCACAAATGTAGTTTTGTAAGCTTTTTTGAATTCTCAGTCTCTGAGTGCATAAGAGGTGCCGTTTAGTATTTATGCAGGGTTGCACGGTTAGAGTGTGAAGGATTCACAGATAATTGGGACCTTAGATTACATGAGAATTTGCAGATTAACTAGCTCTCAAAGGTAAAAGAGAGCTCAATATGACATCAGGGCCTGTGACTAAACTGATTGCATGTTAACTAGGGCTCATGTAAAGGGCTCATAATCTCTATTTGATCTACAGTAATGGAGTACCAGGTGCAGATCAACAGTTTGAAGGCCAGGCTCCAGGAAACCCGTGCCCGCAAGAAACAACAGGAGAAATTGATCATGGAGGTGGAAAATCAAGCTCTGAGGGTGAGTTTTCGCTTACCTCCACTAAAGCACTTTCTCTGGCACACTACGTTGTGTAAAAGCTTAGCCTTGGTGACACTGTTTTTGTGCAATACAGGCTTAAATAAATCCAGAGCAAGACATATTTTTAAGGCATAAATATTACATTTCTGTCTTCTCACCAGAAAAGCGTAGAATTCATTGCTCTGGCAACTGCTCCATTTGGAGGATTTAGACACTGCAAAACAGGGTCAAATGTGTGGTTTAACAGTGTCACTTCGGTTAAACTGTGTGCACTGCGCTGGCTACATTTGTCTGCGGTCATTACAGTCACAGCGAACAGGGGAAAGGTCATGCACGTCTCGGCTCTGTTCACAGGGTCATAAGTCAAATAGATCTTTGTACAAGCAGTTAAGACATTTACAAACGGCTCGCATCAAAACAGTGTATTGTCAGCTAAGGAAAGTCTCTTTTTGCTTCTCCCCTACAGGATCGCTTCCAGGGTGCTTTGAATGGTATGATTCATCAAGAGGAACAAGAGATGGAACAGGTGAGCTTGCGTACGAAGCCAAAAACCTGCATGCATTTGAAACGGGTTTGAAATATTTGTTAGATTAATCGTGATTTGAATGCTCTCAATATGGATTCTTTACCGTTATGACCAGTGCATTGTGATTCGCTAATGAACCAGTTATCTTTAGTGAATTGAAAACATACGGTGCAAATAGTGTTGTCCAATTCAGAAATCAACTGGTGTTATCAACTTTTTAATGAATCGGTAATATGCAGTGCAACTACTGTAGTCATATTAATGAACACATGACTCTTTGAGTCTGTCCTTTTAATTAATCATTTTAAAAAGATTTGCAAATCACAGATATCCAGCTAATAAATAAATAGAACGGATAGCCTGGCTTTTAATTTGTTTTAATTTTTAAAATATGAATATTTTCATAATGAACCAAAGTATTCTGTCATTTTCAATAATAGCTGAGAGAGAATTGCTTTCATATTGAACTATTTCCAAAGTAATTAACATCTAATCAAATAGAATCTAGAGCTATTGTTCTGAAATCTCTGAAATCATTTCTTTTTTTTTAACCCTTGGTCAATGTCAGTTTCTTCTGTCACTGTTTTGCCTTAACTGACAAATGGTTGCAGAAAAAAGTAACAATGTTGGAGGTGTTGTTGAACATATTGCACTTAGCCTTCAATTATACCCCTACTGCTAGCCATCCATCACTGCTATTTTGTTCCAACAGCTGGCCTCCCTTCAAGAACAGCTGGACTCACTGATCGAGAAGTGATGCCCACGATTACCAAGATACTGCAATACAATGACTCTGACCAGAGGCGACTGCTGAACACACGACAGATTTGACGCTACTACATGTATTAGCTGAATTTAAACGTTCCTTTTGTGTTGTAAGACTCTAAAATGGTTCTCAATATGTACGACTGATGCCTCATAACAAAAGTTTCTTTGATTTCTCAAATAAGATTGTGTATTTATACTTTTTTCATGTTGGTTTAGTTAACTGCAGTATTTCAAATAAATTCATATTAAAAAAAGTTTTGTTGGCAAGTTTCTTCTGCTCAAATTTGGAAGATGCTCCCATTGCAGAGGTCAATAAACTGGAAAATCGTACTAGAGACTTCCAGATCGTTCTGTCTGCAGTAGTTCCCACTGAATTATACTAGCAAACTCCTGGGATTACTGAACTCTACTGCCTTCTAGAATGATCTCGACTGTCTCCATACTCTTGAGTTCCGCTCTCTGGTCACCCATCCCTTCACTTCTTACAGGGGATTATACTGAAGATTCAGTGGGGTTGAAGGATTAGCCAAGGCAGATTAAAGTGGCTATCCTCAACCTGGTAATCCAGCCATCTGTCAGAAAGCAGCCAGGCAGCATTGGGCTGCAGGGTGTGATTTGTCTCCCTTCCTCAGCTTGCTAATTAACACTGCCAAGGACCATCTCTCACAGGCTACAGGACATAAAGTCAGATTCAATAAAGAAACACTCTTCGAAAGAGTTTAAAATGGAAGAGACGTATCTGCTTGACCATCCTGGAGTAAAAAAGAAGATTCTCCATGGAGGTCGAGGACCGTTGCCACATTTTCCGAAGGGAACTAAGGTATGGCGACGCATATGTGGTCCTTGATTGGTTATTTGTTTGGAACGATGGGTGCATGTTTAACCATTTTTTTGATTAGAAATGGTTCTGTTGGTGCTAAAATGGTTTTATAATGACAAAACATTTGGTCCACGTAATTGCACAGAAGTTTGGCAACCTGTCACTTTGGACAGCGGCTGAGGAACACTATCTGTGCCAGGTGACATTTCTCCCCCCTACTTGTCCAGCCATATGCTCCTCAGCCTGGAGAGGATGACAAACATTTTCCACGATAATGCCAACATTAATCTCTCTCTTACCAGCTGTGCTATGTATTCACCCTGTGTGCTTTCGTTCCATCAAGGTGTCTCCATCAGTACACTTAAAAAGCTATACATTTAAATGTCTTGTAATGAAGACAAAGATGGAGTAGGAAAGAAGCCATTAAATGGCATCAAGACATCCTGAAAAACATCCTGTCCTGCTTGATAACCTTGAATTTCTCGCTCCAACATATATGAACATTTCATGCACCAAGTTGCAAGTTACAAGATGTGCATGGTGTGCTAAGCTGTAAAAATATCTCTGCTTTCGCTTAATCCTTTTTTTTATTCTCTCTTTTTTTCCCCTCTCTGCCTTCCTACCCACAAAGCTGGTGTTTCACTTCCAGACTCTGTTGGACAACTTTGAAAGAACTGTAATTGACGACAGTCGCAAAAATAAGCATCCCACTGAGATTTTCGTGGGGAGAATGTTCAAGATGGAGGTGTGGGAGGTGCTTTTAACCTCCATGAGGATTGGAGAGGTGGCGGAGTTTTGGTGTGATGCCACTGTAAGTGTTTGAAATCAAACTAAACCTCGTGTTGTGGCTCCCTAAAACAGGCAAAAAGGAGCAGATAAAAGAATTGCTTGGGGGGGATGGTGGGGCTTTTTGATTAACATAGCTTCTTTTAATTAAACTTTCAGTTGTTGAAACTTTCAAACACATTCAAGTGTTGATAAAAATAACACTTTAAGCCAGAATGAAACAGTTTGTTTGTTTAAAATGAGATGTTCTGTTTTTGCTTTTGATATTTTGCATGTTCATATTATAAGAAAATAATAAGGGGGCCATGAATTTTTTGTGAAGATTATCAAAAACGCTGGCGGGGAAAGAGCTAATTAATTTTCACATAAGGATGGAGGAGAACATATAGCTGATCTATTTTGCGGTCTATTCTATTTTCCATTAACATTCTCATTTGCTGTTTTATTCAACTGAAAGCAAATAAATAATCTATTCTGCAAGTCAACTGAGACTAAAGATTCCAGTTAGATGGTTAGTGTAGAAAAAAGTTGATGAAAAGGTCATGGCGTGTTTGCTGTAATGCTCCCCCTCTGATGAATCTTTCAGCGCCATGGCAAAAAAGAAGCTGTGAGTGTGAATGTGGCACGTATTGAAAGTGGTGCAATTAAAACACAATATGCTACAAAATAATAGCAAGAAACGTCTTCCGGCAAAACAATTTGAGCAAAAACATAGTTCAATTCACAAACAAAATTATTCATGCATTCAGCATGATCAGGCCACGGTAGTCTGATTCCTGAACAAATGACTCTTTTGAGTGAGTCAAAAATATAAAAAATATAATAAAAATGTAAAGTTTAAAAAGAAAGGTTAGGCCTACATATTGAAATCAGTCTGAACTGAATGGATCAGAGAGGTTACTGACATCTGTCAATCAGTATAATGACCAAAGTCAAGTTTTCATTGAAATTGATGTCCATATCACAGTTACTAACTGAGCTACCTAGCATCTACTATTGTTGCAGCAATACAGTACCTATCAGTGCAAAACATTAACTGTCAGTGTTTTCCACTGATAGTCCTGTATTGCTGCAAAAATAGTAGAAAAACGCTAGTTCAGAGGGAAACACTGTGATAATATTTTTCTTTTTTAATGCTTAGCACACAGGCCTTTATCCCATGGTGTCAAAGGGGATCCGACTGGCTGCTCAGGGAAAGGACCCTCTGGATGGCCAAAGACACATGTGTGGCATGGGAAACGTGTTTCACTACCACTCGACAGGTTTTCCGGAGCTCGATGAGATAATGAGGACACCTCAGCCTCTAATCTTCATCATGGAGTTAATCTCGGTGGGTCACACAGAGCAAAGAAAACAAGCAAATACATACACGCACCATCGCACAACAACACACTCATTCTTATTCCACTCCTCCACCATCAAGAGATTTCTCACTGCAACCCAAACAGCGTAACAGAATGTTACACAATCAAGTGCTACACGCCAGGAAAGAAATGCTGTTCCCAATTCTCAGACCGTGCTTTCAGTCCTCAACCAAGCGAGACGAGCACGCTTCAATTCTCTATCTTTCTCAGGTGGGCGACCCGTTCTCTTACCAGCGTGAGTCTTGGATGATGGAGAAGGACGAGAAGCTGAAGGTTGTGCCCTCGCTGCATCTCTTGGGCAACGCTCTGGTCAAGCAGGGTCGGTTCCGTGAAGCTGCCGTGAAGTATCAGGAGGCTGTGGTTCTGCTGCGTACAGTCCAATCCAGGGTAAAAGAAAATCTAAATGACATGGGGGTTATGTAGAAACCTTTCAGATACAACATTCAGTAAAGCATCCAATGAGTGCAGCTGAGTTTGTTTACCTTCCGGTGCAGGAGATGCCAGGAGATGAGGACTACATTAATCTGAGCAGGCTTATCATTCCTCTAGTACTGAACTACTGCCAGTGCATGTTAGAGCTGGAGGAATATTACGAGGTCATAGATCATACAACAGAGCTCCTGGATAAACACAAAGGTAGGCCAGCTTGTTAGTATAAAGCAAATGTTCAAGGTTTGGCTGGTTAGCATGCCCCAATTTTTCCCTGATTGTAGATGCTGTAACTACACCATCTTTTCCTATTGACAGACATTCAGAAGTAGCCATGCCTGCAGTGCTACAGGGATTATGGTTGCATTCGAAATCGCATACTACCCTACTATATAGTATGTGAAAAACAGAATGTGTCAAAATAAGTATGTCTGAATTCACAATACTCATAAAAGTGTATGGCAACTTCCTTTGCGCTTCTGAAGTGTGCATAAGATGACCACTTTAGTATTGCATGAGGCCTTGTGAATGGCAGTGAAACAACATAATTAAGCGTCTGGATTAAATTCATGCTACACACATTCAAATTATGTAGGACATATTGTTTTTAGCAGCCGTGTAATTACTTATTCAAAATAAGTACCAACTCAGTGTGGTTTTAGACACGGCCTATATGTTTTTGTTGGGCAACCGAGAAGTTGGCTTTACCTAGCTTACCTCGACAAAAATAACTGGATTATTGGATAAAATAAGCTCTATGATGAAGAAAAGTTATGATTCTTTTGTAATACTTCGTTTATTGAGATACTACAGCTTATGCCAGTATAATATAACAATAATGTACATTAAAAGGTTGGATCTCTTTTACACAATAATAATAATAATGAAAATAAATATATAATGATAATAAACATGATGGCTGGAAGTAATCAAGCATACAAGAGAAGCAAATCATGATATGAGAGGGAAAATTTCAGGAAAAATAGTAAATAATTAGATGACTAATGATTTACTAATACCTAGGTTGAGAATCAAGTTATTTTATCTCCTTCTACCTCATTTATTATATTATTGAAATCAGAATTTGAAATAAAGGATAGAAAGGGTTTCCAAATACTCTTTAAAAGACAATTTACCTTTCAATATGTATGTAATCTTTTTCATTGACAAACAAAAGAATACATTATTGATCCACTGTACAATGAGGTGGCATTTCCATTTTCTTCCAATGGAACGCTATTGAATGCTTTGCTTGAAGTATACAGATCTCAATGAATCTGCAAATTTTTACGATTCTTACAATTTTTGTTGCCAAATTAATCCGACTTAATACAATCAACAGAAGTAAAAAGCTAAAATTATCATCGCATGACTGAGTCACCACCACTAAGCTACCGAGTATAAACATGATGAGACTGTAAAAGTGGACTAGTGAGTAGATGAGTTTATCTGTTGGTTATGAGGACGTTTAATCTCCCAGTCAACCTCAGCAGTCTCATTTATCCTCTTATCAACAACCGCCTAATTAAGAGTATTGCAGCACTCGTTTCATTAAATGAAATTCTTTACAAGCCACATTTAATGCTGTAATATTTCTTCATATTAGAATAGATGTTTCACCAGTGCCCAAAGAAGGAACCATGGCAACAGTTCACTGCTCAAGCTTTTTCAATCATAATCAAAGTCCTCCTATTATGTAATAGATTATTATTAATACACACATCACAAATGTATCACAAACATTTTGAAATTCTCAACATGAGTTATATAATGATGCTAGCGACCCACCCAAAAAGAAGTTTAGGACTTGCAAGATTAAACAGTTCACTTTCCAACATCAAGTCATTGGATTCTCAGGAAAATGACAACCAACACAAATTAAGTTGAGGTGATATAGACCAGCTTAGTATCAGGCCATCTTTAGAATTAGCCTTTGCTTTTTTTTGGTTATCATAAATAATCCAATTGCGTTCACTTTCATAATTTCACTCGGCAGCATGCATAGTAATCTCTGTCCTCTGTGGTTTGGGTTTGTTCAAGCTCGGCTGGCTGCATGAGCAGTAGGGACAGGAGTTGGTCTGTGTGAGCCCTCTTGAAGCATGTGAAGTGACAGATGTATGGTCTCTTGCGGTGGCTCCAGAGGCAGTGTGGGTAGCTCTCCTAATGAGCCTTATGCATATGCAGCCGGCACAGTTCCCCTCATCGAGGACACTCTTCTGTTTCCCAGTCCCCTCTAATTCCCAGAATTCATTTCATTCTGCCGCGCCCCATGTGTCACCCACACCTTGTTGTCTGTTTCGGTTCAAATCATCCAACTTGCTCACAGAATCGGCTATGTTTTTGCCAGAGGCTGATGTTGGCTTTGGGAAGTCTGAAGTTAAATGTCGGCAGGGTTTAAGATTCAGAGAAGAGCATGATCAAATGAAAGATGTTGAGAGCCATCAATAGGGAATCTTAGCCAGGCTCGAGAGCCCACTCAAGTGTGCACTTGGTGTCCAACTTGGGTTAAAATGCTGTATGTGTAGCATTGCTCCTTTGTTAGTGATATGAAAACAAATAAAACTACTTCAAATGAAAATATTCGTAAACATACACCAGCTTCAGAAAGACTATAGCCTTAGTAGGTAAGTAGCTTCACAAATTAAAGTCCCATTAATGATCTTTTCCAGACTGTGTCAAGGCCTACTACAAGCGAGCGAAGGCCTATGCAGCTGTGTGGAGTGAGAGGGAGGCCAGGAAAGACTTCCTGATGGTCGCCAACCTAGACATCACATTATCTAGGTTGGTGCACAGAGAACTGGATCTTCTCTCTGAGAGAATGAAGGAAAAATACTGGGAGGATAAAGAAAGGTACTGCAACATCTTTGAAGAGAAGAAAGAGAGAGAAAGGGAATCAGAGGAGGAGGAGGAAAACTCTTCGATGCCTACAAAAGAGGAAAGCAAGGTGGAACATTCTCAAACCCCAGAAGAGGTCAAATGTGCTGAGGATGGAACCAAAAGTGAAGATTCAGCAGGAGAGGCCAATCGCAGGATAACAGTTCTGGTCGAGGGCAAGGACTGGCAGCAGATGCTACGGCTAATTTTGCTGCTCCAAGATGAAGGCAATTTCGATGTGAAAGAGCATAAATACACTGAGGCGATTGTCAAGTTCAAGGAGGCTCTGGAATATGTAGACCATCTCCAAACTAAGGTGAGCCTGTTGACTGAAAATAACGATAAATGATGACCAGGGCTGCATTTCACAAAAGCATTGTTGATCGTAGAGACCATTGGCTATATTGAATGGTTGCCATTGGCTCATGATGCTTTTGGGAAATGTAGCACGGGTTTGTCATATATAAAAATATATAGCACGGGTTTGTGCTATTTAAAAAAAACATGCCTTGCCTTGCCAATATGTCCTCACAATATTTTAGATACCCTAGTGGTCTTTTAATTCAAGCAGGATAACTAATATGCGGTTGGAAAATTTAACAAAACCTAACCATACATATATGGTCATGAATTAATCTCAAATTCGGCTTGTTTAGGATAATTATGCTGTGTGCTGACACATTTTATCATAATTTCGGATTTGATGGAGTGATCTGAACACTATGAATGACAATATCATAGAGACATGGCCAGAAATTCTGTCAAAAATTATTCAGAACATCTTAGTTGCTGCACAGTTCCATGGCAACACCCACATATTCCTCAGAACTTAAAGTAAAATCTACCTTCTCTTATCCCTGGGTAGATGATTGGATCATTGGGGATCCAAAAATTACTTGGCAGGAACGACAGGGAAGCTAAAAAAAATGCCCATAGGGAATCAGCAACTCAGTGCTCACTAAGCCATATCTATCTCTCTGTGTTTTTGAGGTGGAACATAAAGGAGAAGACTGGGAATCTCTGGAGAAAGTCCGTCTGCCACTCTGTCTAAACCTCAGTCAGTGTAAGCTGGAGCTTGGGGAATACCAAGAAGTGGTGGATCTCAACTCTAAACTGCTGAAGAAACATAAAGGTGAGTCTATATAATCATTCACTGCAAAAAAAAAAAAAGAAAAAAATAGTATAGGGCGGTTGGATAAACCAGTTAGTTATATAATTTTTTTCTTCAAGGCTGGTCATAAATTTTTATATGTCAGTTACGCATAAATCATATATG
This sequence comes from Cyprinella lutrensis, assembly GCA_027497675.1. Lineage (NCBI taxonomy): Eukaryota > Metazoa > Chordata > Actinopteri > Cypriniformes > Leuciscidae > Cyprinella > Cyprinella lutrensis. Next base: position 18,017,732 of record JAOTRC010000005.1, read on the forward strand.
ACACACCATACACCACGTGTCAAACTCCGCTCCTACAGAGAGTAGTTCCAACCACTTCCAAAATACCTCACTGGAAGTTTCTAGTAATCCTGGAGACCTTGATTAGCTGGTTCAGGTGTTTAATTAGGCAGTAAAACAGTATGTGTAAGCAATTACAATTTCAGAGTCGTACCCCTCTTGAGCTAAGTGTCTTGCTCAGGGACACATTGGTGTCTCACAGTGGATTCGAACCTGGGTCTCTCACACCAAAAGCATGACTTATCCACTGCGCCATCACCACCATCGAATGTGACGAAAGTTTGAATTCACATATTTGAATTCACAGTACTCATAAAAGAGTAGACAAAAAGTACCCACATGACCTACTTCTTCAGGCGAGATTCTGAAGTTTGCATACGATGTACACTTAACTATCCCATGAGGCCATATGAGAGGATTTGTGCATGGGTGCTTCTCAAACAGAAGGCTTCATCCTTCCGTCCAGTTCTCAAGATTGTAGGCTAGTGTCCTCCTTTAGCATTAAGCGCTAGAATGAGAGTCAAGTAAGTGTGTGTGGCTACATTAATTTTGAAGCAGATTTTGTAGCCTACATTACAAAGATGAATGCCGCCGTTCGAATCAGCTATCGCATCTGTTTTAAGCGATTTGAACGTTTCCTTTTTGTTAAAAACCGAGCAAAGAACAACACTCGGAGATGTTTCTCCGCCGGCTGCCGCTCTGCATGCATCATCTCCTTCATCGCTCTGATTGGTTTTAGGTCTATCCGCGACGTCCGTTGGTGACGCCCCTCTGGAAATGTTTTGTCTATGACGCTTTGCCAGACCATAACTCAGTTACAACTGAGAATGGTCTGTTTTTGCAGGCTAGGAATGTCTGCAAAAGATTGTGGGGGATTTTAAGGATGCAAAGGATACACTTGATGCATCCTTCAAATGAGCTGCATGAAGGACTCGAAACGAAGGGTCTCTTCCAAGGATCATTCAAATTGAGACTGTCTTTAGTGGCACTTGATGAGAATGCAGACTAGGACGCAGCCTTTGGTTTGCGAAGCACTCCACGACATAGACACTCTTTTGGTTGTGTTTAAGCATTAGAAGGAGATTGCTTTCACCACCCAGTGCAAGTCAGCCAATCACTCTTTTATTGTCTGTAGTGAAAACAGAGCCTTGAGCAATGTCTGTTAGCATATACACCACTTCTCCCTATAGCCAACCACATCTTAATGCTTCACTTTGTCAGTGGATCTAGAAAGTTGAGCCAATTGCATCATTCACCATATCGAGATATCCCTTGGTATCGCCACACAAAGAGCATACACTGTTGTTTATTATTGTAGGAATTATTTATAATGAAACCAATGTGATGTGGCAGGGCTGGTCTTCACTCTCTCACTTTAATCTCCGCCGCAGACAATCTGAAAGCCTTGTACCAGCGAGCCCGGGCTCACTCGGCATTATACAATGAAGACGAAGCCCGCAGGGATTTCAATAGGGTCCAGCAAATCGATCCCACATTCAGACCTATCGTCAAGCAGGAGATTAAGAAGATGGGGCAGAACATCAGGCTGAAGTGCGTCAGCGAAAACAAAAACTACTGGACGAGCACTCAGGAGAAGTTGGAAAAGAGAGCACAGGTCAAGAAGGGAAAGAAGACAAAGAAAGGAGTGACATGGGCAGATGAGAGTAAGATGCCGGCAAGAAATGAAGAAGGACATTCAGGCTGCAGTTGCAAAACGAAGGAGAGCTGCAATGTCAAAGTAGGTAATAATGATGATGGACAGGATGAAAAGAAAAAAGGTGAGAACCAAAGGGATGAGAGCTCTCTGACCTTGAAAGAATCAAAGGCAAAATCTGATAATACGGCCGCAGATAGAGACAGGGATTCAGCCCAAATCAGTGTGCTGGAAGATGGTACACAGAGGTCAGAGACCGATAATGACTCGAAAACTCTACTGACCAATGACATTACAAAGAAAAATGATGGCCAAGACGAGATCACAGAAGAAAAACAGCAGTCTCCTGAAAAGTCAGACAGAGATGCAAGCAGTGGAGCATCAAGGGAAGAAACACTGACGGACATGACTGGAGATGATGAAACAGCGGAGAGCAATACAGCAGCTGAATTTAAGATGGAGAAGACTAGGGTCGAGGAACCAACAGGAGCATCATCTGCGAAACCTGAAAAACACGGCAAAAAAGTTAAAGGCAAAAAGAAAAAGAAATAGACACCAATAACATATCCCATTGTCTGAAGGAAGACAAACCAGACCAGGTGTGTACAACAAATAAAAATTTATTTCTTTGTACACAATGAGTAGAAAGCAGCCAGTAACTCATTCATTTTTAAAACGCATTCTTTTTACATTTTGTACAGAGTAAAAACATGAAAACAAAACTACTAAGACATGAAGTATAGTGTTAAATAATTAAACAAATGACTGCATTGCACATGAAAATAACATATTTTGCAGAGAAACACGAAATGAATTAAGGTCATTTGAGCTGAAAACATCATGGCATGGCGTGTAATGAGGATGCCATGGGTTCAGAGGTTAAATCAGTAAATGCCCTGTTGCTTAGTTCAACATTACAAACAAGCCTGTGACACAAAGGTCTGCTACATACAAACAAAAATAATGAGTGCATTTGTTAATGAGGCAGATGGCTAAATTTAGCTAAGGGAGCCCTTAGCAAAGCAGTAATTTCACACAACCCACAAACTCAGCACATCTCTTTTTTTTTTTAAGAGAAGACAAGGGAACTATTATGGAACGAGTTAAAAAGATCATAAGCAATCCTGATTTTACATAATGGAGAATTATTGTATTTTGCAAATGGTATGCATATACGATTATTTCTATTAAATGTATTACATAATGCTACATGATTTGCTACCATGTTGAAGCTCATACTTTGTAAAAAATAATAATAATAATAATAAATCATCTCCCTTTAAAACATTTTTTTTTAAACAAGTCTTGTTTTCTTGTAAAATTATCCAAATACCCTTTAAAAAACATTTTGTAAGATTTCATTACTGGTTTTCATAGAATATATTGAATCAAAGTCCCTTTCAAGGGAAGTCTGTCACTCTGTGGTCGTATTTGCAACATCTCTGCGCATCTATTTCAAGCATCCAAGACCAAGGACTATCTACTTGAATGGGAAAATCCTGCCCGACAAACTCACAATTAAATAATATATTTAAAATCAGCAACAAAATCTGACATAAACTGTACACTAAATGTTGTTTCTTATGCTCAAATAGGGTTAAAAAATAACACCCGGAGCCATTGGAGTGACCCAATGACTTTACCAATGGCTGGTTAGCTTTTTTGTTTAGGAGGCGGCTCTTATTCCACCATATTACGTGTTGCACTTTCCCCCATTCATAATAACAGGTATATATAAGTACATCTAAAGTCTTTGTTTGAGTCTTTATTTTTTCTTTGATCACTCGTTTTTCATATTAAACTATGTTATTCCCTTAACCAAGATGAGTTGATGCATACCTCTCTCGTCTCTGCGAGACACTTTGATAGCACTTAACTAGCCCAGTTCATTCAATGTGGGCCCAGCAGAGAAGTGACCAAACACCTCCACGTTTTCCCTATTTAAATACAGTTACTCGAGCAGTGTAACTCCACCTAGGTCATTGACACAAAATAAAATTGAGTGCACACACTGAGACGACAGAGGTATGTATCAACTCGTCTTAGTTAAGGGAATACACTCAATATGAAAAAACGGTGGAGTAACCCTTTAAGAAAAAGATAAAAATTTCTGAAATGTTGCTAATTAAAATTAGCTTAAGATGTAATGCTTTCAGATAAGATTTGACAGTAAAATAACTGTCAATTGGGTAAGAAAAAAAACTATTAAAAAAGGAAAAGAAACTGAAAACTAGTCTAAATATGAAATTTAGTAAATGTATTTTGGTTTTAAGGATGTTTAGATATTGTACTGGGGGAACATAAGACTTTTTACATAATTTAACATAAAACATTGGATCAGTTCTGTTTGGCATGGAATAAAGTAAACAAAATGCAGTGTGCATATTTCAATGTGAGCGTTTGTATATGCGAGTCCCAAATAAGCATTGGAATGATAAATGGGTGTCGCTGTGGATAGAACGCCAGATGTTGATCTTAATGAGGAGCCATGCAAGTTAAACAGAGACAGGCATATGGGGCGGAGGGGAGTCGAGTCCCCCTCTCTTTCTCCATGTGCTTATTTGTATCTCCTCCATTATGATGCCACATCACCTTTCCAAAGATCAACCTTCAGCACTGTGTCCTAGGGGACAGTTTCTTAGCAACCGCATCAAAACAAACAGACAGCTCGCTGTGATGTAAAATGAGATCGCAGTACATGCGAACGGAAGTCGGCGATGGCACCGTGGGATTCACAGAAAAACCTACAGTGCAACTAGGGCCACTTCGTTTTTTGATGGAGAATGGGAAAACAAGGAACCGTCGTACTTCTTACGTGTAAGCCAAAACAAATGGAGAAAATCTCTTGTTCTCTCAGTTCCAATAGCCTCAATCCTGTTTGCAGGGGCTGCGGTGTCACAACTCATCACAGTGAATATTTACACACATTTCTCTTTCCCATTTGCAGTCTTTCTTTCACAACGTAACGTTATCTGTTCCAGCTCTCTCTCTCACTATCTTTTTCTCTTTTCTACTCACTACACCCCCAGCATCTTCTCAGCTCATATAAATCTGACACCACACGGTAAATCACTCGACAAAAAAAAAAGAAGCAGCCTTTTTTCTCTGTTTACAAAGAGCATGATCCATTTGCCATCCTCCTCCCTCGGCAAAATATAAAATAATCCTTCCACACACTTTCATTTCCCTCCTCAGATTGTGGAAATGCTGAGATCAGGAGAACAGCATTTGGTAAACAAAATACTTACATCAGGAGGACAACAATGAGAAAGAGAGATGTACGGCTGGTATTCTTTAATGAAAAAAAATTCTTTGAAGACTTAAGGCATAATAATAAGATCTGTGCTCGTTTTAAAATGAATCGGCTGTGACTTGGGTGTAAAAGACAAGCCGAAGAGAAAAGGTCAGGGCGAACATACGTCTATTCGTCTCCTTGGGTTTCTACTTGTTCATGCCATGCTAAACAGCTGTAATTTTTGATATGTTTTAGCTTACCTCAAGGGCATCCAAGATGTAGGTGTCTTTGTTTCCACAGTATTTTCAATT
>JAOTRC010000005.1:18026291-18038641 GCA_027497675.1 Cyprinella lutrensis
ATTACTTTTTTAACTATTTCTGATCAAATAAATGCAGCCTTGGTGAGCAAAAAAAATCCAAACCTGCACATAGCATGCCCATTTACATTTTCTGTACACATACTGTATAATGCATGGAATTAAACATGTCACATTAACATCAGAACCATTTGTCATTGCTTATTCTGTAGTATATGTAATGTGTATATATGTAGTATACACTACGCAGTATGCTAGACTAGTCACGCTCTAGACAGAAGACAGTGTTGTTGGGTTCTTTGATAAGAAAAACGCAGCCTAAACTCCAAACTTTGGTGTTTATTGACCAGGGATTGGGCTCATTTTCCATATGTTACAAAGGCTGTGTATTTTCTTGAGGGATGAAAACAAACTGATAAGCAACTCAGGGATGGCTCACCTCCAATCATTTCTCTACAGCACTACCTCTCTTTTTTACCACCTCTTATTCTATTCTCTCAGCCTTGCCTGAGCTTTTCTTTCCTCCTCGGCCTGCTTTCTGTCTTTCTCTCACTAAAGAAAAGGATCCTCTTTCTGCCCACTCAATTCTGTCCATCTCGTTCCTTAAGCTCAATGTTCGTCAGCTCGAGAAATGACTTGCCTCCACCCACTCAATCCCTATGATTCCATCTCCATCAATAGTGTTCTCCCCCCTATATAATCTCTCTCTACCTCTTCCTTCCCATCTTTGCAATTTACCAGAAGCAATTTACCAGAAGTTAGTGCGTCTTCCCTGCACTCACTCATCCTCCACCTCTTTTCAGACCTTAGTAATGGGTACATTTTTTTCTGTCTCCACAACTCTTCTCCTTTCACTTCAGAAAATTTCTCATCAGCTCTCTGTCTCCTTGTCCTTACCAACCTGCATCAGTAAGCATATCTTTACCTTTCTACATGTGATACATCTAGGCAGCCTATAATATAGTCTATCCTCTCAATTGTCTTCCTACCCTTTTTGCCGGAAGCTTTAAATACATCATCTTCCCCTGTCCTCCTTTATCAGTATATTTTGCCAGCCAGCCCAACTTTATTTCTCTCATGGTGGCTGTTTTTAAAGTTCAAAATTTTCCTTCAAACACGTTAACATTGAACATTAAAGTCTTCAGCACAGAAGGCCCTGATTTACCTGTTCCTGTTTCTCCCTGTGCAGCGGTAACATATCCATACAACTCCCTACACACCATTCTTTCATTGTTTCTATCACAATAATCTATTCTGGCTCACATGTTGGTACTCGCTGTGGGCATACTCCTCATTTTCAAGGTATATCAGCATCTGTTAACTCTGACCTGCAGCAGTAGTTCTCTGAGTCTGTGAAGCTGGGACTCCAGTTGCTTGTTGTGGTCCTCCAGAATCTGCATGCGCGTCTCCAGGCGGGTCTTGTGCTGTCGGAGGACTCGAGCCTCAGCTAGGAGCTCTTCGTCTGGCTGATCAGCCGGTGAACCAGGACCCGACTCCAGCAGCTGAGGTGATGCTACAGCCTCTTCGTGCTTCCACTTCAGCCGCCGATACTCACCCTGCAGCATCCTGTGGGACAGACATCAGCATCATCATCATCACTATTGCCAACTTGAATATTTAGATTATCACACTCACTACGGCGAGACAAAAGCTGATCTTTTAAACTAACGTGATCTAATCAAATAAATTGACTTCATTTGTCTTAAAACTTGTTTTTACATAATTTTTTCCAAAAAGTTTATATTATATATACATATATATATAAAATGCATTCAATTAGAAATACTGTAAACTGTAATATTTCTGTTTGTAGTGAATTTTTCATCAAATAAATGCAGCCTTGGTGAGAAATCTTAAACCAACCCTAAACTTTTGAATGATGTAATATGTAATCTGTACATATAGCATGCATAAAATTTGTTTTTATTATATTACATTGTCTGTATTGGGTTTTGGGTCTGTTTTTATCATTATTATTATTATAACGCCTTAAATGAAATTGAACTGAATGACTATATATCACTCAGCTCTTTCTGTCCTGATAATGACAGCGGGAAGCCCTGATTTATCCAGGAGTTTAAGGTTGCAGATCCCCTGCAGACACTAACAATTAATCTTGTTTTATTGACCTATTACTCACATATAACAAAGCAAGACCACATGAGAGCATGACTTAAAGGTCAGGATTTACGCAGAAGAAAAACTCATAAATGAATCACAGCTGTAACAGTAGCCTCTGGGATGAAACAAAATGGTAGTAGTCCTTATAGACATTTAGTGTTTCTGTAGATGTTTGCATGGTTAAATGCCATTTAAATTTTCTTCAAAAATCGAAACATTTGTTATTTTTAGAATTCCAATTAGTGCTGCATAATCAGCCCATTTCAGCAACAAGTGTGAAAATGTGAATGTGCTCCTGGCTGAGCCCTCACCTGTTCTCGTTCTCCAGGCGGTGGAGGGTGCACTGCAGCTCTTCTCTGTTCTGGCAGTCCAGGTGGGCCAGCAGGTGGCTGTGGGGGGAGTCCTCCTCGAGGGCAGGGCTGGAGTGACGTAGGAGGTACTGATCTTCATCCCTGAGTCCCCCCACATAGGAGACAGCGCACACTGAACACATTAGCGGTGCCACGCAGCAGCAGACACACAAACACACAAACAAACACGCAGCGCCAAGAGTGCACACAAAGCAGCAGGTACATAAGCCAAATGCACACAATGCAGCAGAGGCATATCAATACAGCACACATGTAGTAGGCATATTCTACATAAACTACATCTGGCGTATTTGGAGTGTAGAGGAACAGAACAATGCACACCATCATCCAAAGAGCAAATAGTAGCGTAGTTGCTGAACAATCGTAATCACACAAACACACACACTCAGGGTAATCCAAGCACTATCCATGGCATCACATCCAAAACACTGAAGAGGCACAGCCAATATACAAACACACAGGATGAGTGAAAAAAGAATTACCACTACACACAGGAAGCAAGCAAATAATCATGGCTCTCATATTTTGCACAATGCAAAAAAATAAACCTGTTTTCATGCAGTCTGCTATAATTATATAGCGATAGCTAATTATCTTGGCTCTAGAGTTTGACTGTGAATTGTTCTTCATAATTGTTGTTCTCTTCACTGAATAAGTTGATCCATTAACAGAATTGTCAAAATCAGGGGTCAGGAACTTGTATTTTATTTATTTTTTAAATAAAGATAGCCATATTTTCATTTTTCGTTAATGATTTTTTTTTTCCAAAAGAGCCAATTAAAAAAAAAACCTACAATTTTACTATTACTAATAGGCTATTAGCTACATTATTATTATATTCAATAACATTTCAATAAATATAACTATATTTAGGTCCAAAGTCAACAAAAAAAAAGAAGAAAAGAAAAGAAAAAAAGGAAACAAACAATAGGTAATGTTTCATTGTGTGATTAATTGTGCAGGGCTTCAGCATCTCCAAGGTTCTCTGTGTCTGTGTGTGTGTGTGTGCTGTCACTTTGACATTTGTATGCTCCTCTGAAATCTTTCTTTTCGCTGTCTCCACAAACTAGACAGGCAGTTGTTTGTATCTTACCACCAGAGGTTACTATGCCAATGAACTATGTTGACTCAGGAATTGATTGTTTTTGGTAGTCCTGTATTTGACTCCAGTGGTTGCATTCACACACAGTTTAGTTAATTAGAGGAATGAACAGATTGTGAACTCTCACTTATAAGTTTTCGGGGCTCATAACCAGATTCTCTGCAAACCCCCATTGTGTGAACCGGACTGGACATGTCGCATCATACAATGCAAAAGCACCACTTACAGAGAGAGATATAAGCTGTGTATGTCATGTAAAATTTTAGATTCAGCCGTTCTTCCATCTGAGCTGCATATTGTTGTGGTCTGTGCTTGACTCAAATGCTTCGCTCTCCACTCAGGTATAAAAGCTGCTGTCGGTTAATTAAGGTTTGAAGGATGACCTCAACCCATGTCGACGGTGGGTTTTACGGACGTCTTTGATATTTATTTTAAATCAGGCATGGTTGGTTACGGGTGATATTCATGGCAAGCGTGACTTAGTTGTTTGTTCATACAGAAAATAGGCCTATTTGAGCCGCTACAGTAAGATGTGTGAACAGAACATTTTTAGGATCTATTATAGTTGATTGACTTTTCATTAACTTGGGTAGGGTGAAAGATATAAGATTGTACTTGTTCTGAAGTCTAACAAACTGACCCAATGGTCACAATTAACAGTTGTGATAAAGATTATCAGTGAATGACAACTTGAATTCCTCACACAATTTAATTTTATAGTTTCAGACCAATGCATGAGACATATGGATCACTTTTATGATGGTTAAATTGACCTTTTGCATGTCATTTAAAGCTGGATAACTAATTGTAATTGTATTGAAAAGCGAAAGACAGGCATAAAGCACAGGAACAACATGAGTACGAGTTTATTTTTGGGAAAGATATTCCTTTAAATCCAGTCATACACACACACAGCCATTTCCAGCGCAAATCTTAAGTCTGGGCTGTGATGGTCTGACCTCTTTTATTAGTTTTGATTTTGTGAGGGCTAACCTTATTCCACCTATATGCTCATAATTCAGTGGCTTTCGCTTTTCCGCCAGCCTGTAGCTCTTCACATCTTGTTTGGTAGCATTTCAATAGCCCAACCTCTCTCTCTCTCTCTCTCTCTCTCTCTCTCTCTCTCTCTCTCCCTCCTGTCAGCATCCAAGCATGCTCTATTCATCCCTACTGTTGTGATCCTTAATCACACAGACTTAATAGGATGGAGGGTGAATGCGCACATTGCCATAGGTCATTTTCATTATCTTTTTTAATTAATGTGACTGCCCAGCTACACCAAACATGAAGGAATGCATGCATGGCCATGCGCACATCCACACGCCCATACATGAGGACTTAGCAGCTGTGACAGATTATAATGTGTGTGGGAGGTGGTGTACTCACAAACTTTCATCCGGAGAGAGACTGTCAGTGAAAAAGGAACAGTTCTGGTTCTCCATTTCTGCCAACCTGAAAAGAAAAAGCAAGCAAAATGAAAAATGTCAAATTATGGAGCATGGGTCACAACAAAAAGGAAGGTGTACAAAGGCAAAGCCACTGTGCACTGTAATTTGTTTGCTGGGCCAATGATTGTGACTTCAAACACGAGGCAGAGGAATGGAACTGCACACGGTTGGCAGAGGAAAAGACGACGACTGTGACTCATCGAGACATCTCAGCGACTGCATAGGAGACACCTTAGAGCAGTTTCTCCAACATAAAAATCACACACTGTGATCCTACCCTGACATTTCAGATACCACATACAACTAACCTGAATGGCAAATTATCATGCAGCCCCCAAAGCTGTGCCTCCCGGCTTCACCCTCTGCTCTATCTACCACCATGACAAATCCAGGGGAGAATATATTGTCACACGAAACTCCAAGGTATTTTTATGTGCGATATAAATACATTTAATAGAAATAAAGATTAATCTCCTTCATTGTATTAACTCATTTTTTCCAGCTAAATCAACTTAAAATTTTAAGGCAACCCAGGTTACTTATTTTTTTAAGTTAAACCAACAATATTTTTTTTACAGTGTAGTAATCACAACATTTTTTCTTTTATCCAATCAACTTAAATAATTTATTTAGTTTAGATAACATATAATTTTGAGTTCCTGATGATTAAATCATTGTCCTTCATTGTATTAACTCACTTTTTCCAGTTCAATGAACTTAAATTTTTAAGGCAACCAGGTTACTTAATTTTTTTAAATTAAACCAACAATGTTCTTTTACGGTGTAGCACTTTTCGCAATACATTCTGTTTTAAGAGATGTCTTTACAAAGATAAATAGGCATGATATGGAAAAACAGGTGACATCTAGTCTATGCAAAAAAGATGGACAAATGGTCTCCACTTGCTACCACTATAGAAAAGTCAAAACATCCCTGTAATATCCGTTGACATCTTGCGGCAATTACATTATTTGTAGCCCGAGCAGTAGTGATCCTGATGTGAACCCATGGTATCAAGGTCCTGCACATACTCTTGCAGGACTCAATCACAAGCAGTTGCCAATCTTGACATTATACCTTGTTTTTAAAGCACCAAATAACTAATTAAATCAAAACGTACATAAAAAAACGAACACTTGAACAAAAATCAACAGTGAAAAGAGGATATCTGAAATTATAGAAACTTCAAAAATTTAAGTGTAATTGGATTTTTATTGAATTTATTTAATTATTGAATCATTATTGTTATTATTATGCTGGTTATTGAAGTGTGTACTGCAGCCAACAAAGGAGGTGATCAAAATGTGCGGCAGACTTGATGCTAATGCTCACAACAGCGCCCCTTGTGGCAACTTTGAGAATGCATCAGAATCCAACAATGTATAAAAAGAGGTTGCGTGCACTTATAGAAGGTTCACCCTGTACCTCCAGCAAACTTCTACGTGCCATCTAGATCAGACACAATTAACCCAACACAACAGAGGGGTTTTCAACACAACAGGGAGCTGACAATGGTCCCTGTGCTTACCATTAGCAACGCAGGGGTGAAACTTTGCTTTTAGCAATGCACTGCACTTTCCTTGCCTAAGCTTACCCTTAGGTGAGAGACTTGGGAGATTTCACTGCGTTACCAGGAGAGCCTGTGAATTAGCAACAATATAAGTGCCCCTATAGAGAGGCTCTGTAATGAGGAGTGCTAAGTGCATTCATGTCATGTAGCTAGGAAAGCTGCCAGAGAATGGTCTTAATTCAACTATAGAACACAGAAACCTACAGAAGCCACATGCAGGATGGGGCTGCCTCAGAGAATAGCAGAAAGTCGATACACATTCACCCACCAGGTGTCCTTCAGCCAATGACGGTGGTGCTGGCTGTCCTGGTTAACCCCTCCGCCTGGCTGTGACAACTCTTAATTGAATCCACAGAAGTATCCATCAATATCAGATCCAATCAAATGTGTTACTAGAAACACGCATGTTTTTAAATGGGTATTCCTCGGTGTATGGTTAGTGTGTCTCTTGTTACAGGGAATAGAGGTCACAAACACAAATCAGCGAGTACATGACAAACAATTTCCTCCTTTGAGAAGCACTGCTCATTCTTTCTGAAATTCTTTCAGATGAAAGACCATCACTACAGACCACTTCTTCTGTTATAAGCAGACTCTGTCTAAATCCACCCCTGTACAGTGAGTCTAGAACATCAAATGCCAGTGGATTTATTCTCTCACCCACTAAATCTTGAGATCCTCCAGTCATTACTCTGGATTAGCTTATAAACGAATGTACAATCTCTGTTCTCTTGACGTTCTCTCTCTGCGCTCTTACTGCAGATACCACATCTGAAACATCTGACAAGAATTTCATTTTCTATTAAAGATCAAAGCAAGTCTTGTCGATGTCGGAAATAAATAATGCGCAACCTCATTTAACACACGCTCTCTATCACTCATATTTTGTGAAGAACTGAACTATCGGATAAAAATGAATGAAAGGGATTTTCCAATGGGCTGCAAAAGAGATGTGGATTTTTCAACCTGTTTAGTCTAAGAATGCACAAAAGCAAGGACATGAATTGAAAGCTTGAGAGTTTCCTGAAAGCACATCAAGATGAAAGAATCAAACGTGAACATGCAAAGATAGAGTGAGGAATTTAATTCAAAAGATTGATGCCTGTCAGATAATGTTGTTTGTCACGATGTTTTGAATGTCAACCATGTTTTAGCAGCCAAATTCAATAAAGAAATAGTGCAAACTAGATAAGGCTGCAAACATGTGACCATTTGGAATTTGATCACAGTTTGTGACCAAATAAATGTATAAGTAGATAAAAAAACAAAAAAAACGTTACAATAGTGGTGAAGTAATAATACGGGACAAGCTGAAATTTGTATTTTTTCAACTGGACATACCACTTGTATATGCATTAACAAAAAGAAAAGAAAATTCAAGAAAAAAACAAGTTACAAGTTTCTGCTCTAATTTAGTCAAGGCTGGTGGCATTCAGTAAAATGGCGACCCCTGGACATTGAAATATATTTAACAGGAGAAAGGTGAATAAAAACAATGAATATTTTTCTGAGCAGGGACAACTAACGCGGATGGTACTGATGTGTATTGGGTGAAACCAGACATTCGAGAGAGACAACAGACAAATTTGGGGAATTAAAAGGGACAAGAAGAGAGGAAAAAGTTGGATACGGTAAGTGATTGATATTAGGAAGGACAGGGGGAAATGAAATAAGACATTGAAAACAAGGAGTCGAAATCAAGCATATGACAGAGGAGGAGACAGACAGATGGAGACAAAAGGACACAAGTTGAGGGAGAGAGAGGGAGGGAGAGAGAGAGAGAGAGAGAGAGAGAGGGAGAGAGAGGGAGAGAGAGAGAGAGAGAGAGAGAGTGCTCTGGTCTATTTGTAGTACAGATAAGCTGCAGCAGAGTGTGAGCTGAGACAGTTGGCAGCACAGTATGCTAGGGCAGGGAAAGGGCTGATCTGTGCGTTCATGTGCTTGTGTGTGTTTAGGGAGTTGGCAGGGAAGTTAGACGGGGCAGAGGAGCATATCTCTTATCGTTTGCAGCAAGTCAAACCAAACCTGTCACATTGGGCCGTTAGCTTCACTGCGCCCCCACAGCTGAATTAAAGGGTTAGTTCAGCCAACCATGAAGATTCTGTCATTTACTCACACTCATGTTGTTCCAAACCCATGAGATTTTCAACTTAATGTTTTGCAAAAGACCTTATAATTTGTTAAATAAATTTTTTTACAGACTTTATTCTTTATGTAATCGCATTGAATTGTTGGCTTTCCCTTTTTTAGTGTATACTGTGCATCTCACTAAAAGGGTTAAAGGGGTAAATGATTTAATATTCATTGCTTAGTAGTAATTGTATAATCTGAATGACACATTGTCGTATTGGTTATTATGCTGGTTTTATTGTTTAATAATAGTCTCATGCAGTGTTTGTTTGTCTTTATGTTTTGGGTATTCTTTGGGGGAATACATCATTTAAGAAGTACTGACCATTAATTCAGTGGGCTAGCAACATGTATCCCCCCAGCTCATAAAATTTGCATGTATTTCATACTCATTTGCATATATTTAATGTCACAATTTAGCAGGAAAATTGCAGAAATTGTGCGGCATCAAATGTGTGTGAGGGTGACATAAGCCTGAAGTACAACTGTACCTAATTCTAAAACCCACTGATGAAACTAAGTATGAACGTTTTAACATGTTCTGTATGTTTGCAGTATCTGTATGTTTGTTTCCTGAGTGTGTAACGTGCACTGCGTCCAGACCAGATGAGACTGATCTGTGCTAGCAGCTCCCTCAAGCCCTCCAGACCTTGTGTGTGGAGCTTTCATTCTTCTGGTGGAAAGCAGCTGACCCCTGTCCACCCCTCTGAATGCCATCTCTCACCCTCTCTCTTTTGATGTCCCTCTCTCTCTTTCTCACATCCCTCTTAATTCCTCTAAGGCTTTTGTTAAGGCCCTGCTGTTTGGTACACTGTGTCCATGCAAAGAGGATCAATATGCCAATCAGAGCTCAGGAGAGTGAACAGAAGTGGTTGCTGGGAGAATATCAGAGCAAAACTGATGCGTGATCACTGTCCATGCGAGACTGAGCCCTTACCTGCTGGCAAAATGCTCAATCCGGCTGTGTGTGTCCGCATGAGGCAGCCTGGGAGATGAGCAGGGTCTGTAAAACCACAAACACACGTCTGTTAGCAAAGTAGCTTAATATGAATTAATGTCTGTGTTAGCTAGTCTTAGAATATGGTCAGACTGATACATTTGCTTTCTCTTTAGAGGAGATTTGGACGCTTTTACTGTAGGTAGCCAGGATGAGAAAACAGCTAAACCAGCTGAAGACCAGCTTGGCAAGGCTGGGAGAACAGCTTAACCAAGCCAAGACCAAAATAAATCAAATAGGCTTTTTCTTTTAAATTACATTTTTCAACAAAACGTATCTGGTTTAAAGGAGGTTGAAATATTTTTACTAGGAAACAAGACAAAAAAATAAGATGGCCTAAGATGACTTGTGGGTAGTTCAGACATAGTTCAGATATTTAGGATGGGAAAACAGCTGGACAACCAGCTTAATTCAGCCAAGACCAGGAAACCATCTAGGTTAATTCATTCATTTACCAATAAAATGTATCTGGTTTTAAGGATATTTAGATAGTTTTACTTAAAAATAAGACAAAAATAAACTGTATTAAGATGATCCGCAACCAATGTGTTGCTACAGTGTTGTGGAGGGGAGGCTTGTGTGCCTCCGTGACCATGAGGGCTATACCGGCAGGGGCAAGGCCTGACGTAAGTTCAACCAAGCTGGGCAGGACTCATGGTAGAGGACAGATGAAGAGCAACGCCTGGTCCTCAAGGTTGGGAGTTGGGCGTAGGGCCAACAACCCCACCCCGAAAAAAGTATATAGTTACACATTCACGAACAAGAAAAAAAAGATGATCTGCGGGTCCTTTCAGCCCAGGCATTCAGCTGGTCTCCCAGTCTGACCAATCAACAGACAAGCTAAGGCTGGTTTAAGATGTTTCTGTTCAGCGGGGAAGAGAACTTTTGCAGTGCACTGCGTTCAGTCCCACAGTTCTCCACTTATAAACCTTCAAAAAGAACGTAACAACACTTAGGTGTGATTCTCATCATTGGAGACAGAAAGTCAGACTCACGTCTCTGAGCTCTCCACCTCCAGTACTGATTGAACAGGCAGGTAGCCCCTTTGAGGGTGTTTACTAAAATACTGCTTTGAGCGGAACTTGTTCTTTAGTGTCTTTGCAAAGTCCCTCATCTTCTCGCCTGAGGTCGTCTGGAATGATTCAAAAGAGAGAGACAGAAAAGAGCCGGAGAGAAAAATGAGAGAACATGAGCGATTGAGACACAAAGCATCCTCTTCGTAACATTCCTCCGACACACAACCAGTACATCAGTTTCCACACAGAACATTTGTCTTCCTCCCATCTCAATCTATCATCTCTTGAGCAGCTACAGAAAGCCGGAGCATTATAAAGACGCCCACCTATAAACTCATGGAGCCTGGGAAAACCATTAAGCAAATGGCCTTATGCTGTATTTCACTGCAGGAGATCAATTCGGTTCAATTTATATTTATTTTGCGTAGTGCCTTAAATAATAGTGATTGAATTTGAAACATCTGAGCAAGCACCAAGCTGCCAGCTGGCAAGGAAAACACCTCTGCAAGTAACAAAGCATATGTACCGGGGTGTAGTATTCCATAATGGGGTAGTGTAGTTTCTTGCCCTTGGTAGTCCGGCCTGTCAGAAAACACGTCTGGCAGATGTCCACATTGAATTGTTTCAGACTTCGGTATCTGAAACAGTGATGAGGCAGAGACACATTTTATATCCAAATGTAGATTTGTTCATTTTAGGATTATGAATAGATTAAAATAATGGATCATGACTACCCTGCTGACAATGACAACTTAGGGCTAGCAGAGTAGTTTATGCTGGATACTGATGGTTTAGGAGTAATGGTGGATCTTTTGTTCACCAGCAAACTTGGCCCTTTCTAGTGAAGTAGGTTTACTAAGATAACAGTCTGGTTAAACTAATAAAACAATAGCATACAAATCAATGTTACTTACTGTACACTATCATTCAAAAGTTTGGGTTTGATAAGATTTTTTTGGAAGACATCTCTTATGCTCACCACGGGATACAGTAAAAAAATGGTCATATTTAGAAATATTATTACAATTTATAATTTAGAAGAACAGTTTCCTATTGTAATATATTTTAAAATGTAATTTAATCCTGGATTAATTTAATTCAAAATCAAAAGCAGCCTTTAGTCCAGTCTTCTGTGTCACATGATCCTTAAGAAATAATTTATGTTAATATGCTGATTTAGTGCTCAAAGAAAATGTTTTATTATTATCACCCATGTTGAAAACAGTCGTGTTGTTTGAATATTACTGTAGAAACCATGATACATTTTTCAGGATTCTTTGATGAACAGAAAGTTCAAACGATTTTTACTGTCACTTTTGATCTACTTAATGCATCATTGTTGAATAAAAGTATTCATTTATAATTGACTCCAAACATTTTAATGATAGTGTGAATATTGCATTCAGTTTTTTTTTAAAGTAGGTAAAACTCCTTTGAATTTGACTTCTTTTAAGCATATACTGATTTACATTCAGTTTTAATGCATTCAGTTTCTCTTTGGAAGGAACAAAAGCAAATATAATAGATGAAAATGTTCTTAAAAATAAATATGTAACAGAGTTTTGACAAATTAATATATATAAATATAAGTAACGGCTGAAGGGCCCTTACTTATTCACGATACCGAACAGCCTCTC
>JAOTRC010000005.1:18045955-18056407 GCA_027497675.1 Cyprinella lutrensis
TATATAGTTTGTGTTTAAAGAAGTAAATCTATCTGGTTTTTACTGTAACTAACTTGGGGTCGGGTGAGATATTCATGATGCATGCACTGATTAAAATGTGGTCAAAAGGCTAACATTAGCCGAGAGACCTAGAACAGTGTGTGTCAGAAAGCCATCAATGAGCAGAATGGTCCTGACAGGAGTGAGAATATTCTCTGCAGTGCCAGTAAAAATAGTACTATCTAAAGTGGCTGGCACACATACACATTCACACCCAAAGGCAAACCAGCCTCACACATAGTCAAGTCCAAGGACAGATTATGGACCGCGGCCCAACACCTAGAAATAAGCCACTGCAGATGTAAAGTTGATATAGAAAAATTGATACAGCGCTTTATGTCAGTGGCTCGTTGCATGATATGAAATAAAGAAATTAGTAATGTTTTGTGTTCCTGACCACTCTTTAGCACTAACAAAAAACTTTTGTTGTATAAGTCTTGATGTATAGCCTACTAGTCATGGCACACCGTCAATAATGAAACATTAAATGGTTCATTTAGAAACACGGAGAACATGCATTATTGCTATTTAAATACTTTTTATGAGAATATTCACATACACTAGTCTATATCACGATTTTATCCAAGAAATGACAATTCCGTGAATTTCCGCGTCATCCAGTAAATTCCGTTTCCATGCCTGGATTCCGAGATTCTGTCCGTGTTTTCCGCATCGCAGGAATGAAATATTGTCCTATGGTTGTGGCTTATTCAGATCAGTGATACTTAGCAGTTGTATTTCCGATTTGAGCTTGAACTTGTTTGGGAAAATGTAGCTTGTGTGTAGTGTGTGGACACTACCGCACTACTTGATCAAAAAAAGAGCTTCGCTACTGAAAAACTATTTGATTCAGAAAACAGCGACGCTACCACCACGCTACTGAGAAATGTAGTTTAACTAGTAGCGTCACTACTTGTAGCGATGCTACTGCCCAATACAGAGAAAAACGATATATAAATGTAATGAATATTATTTATATTGTTATTAATTAATGACATAATTTTCATTTTTAGGTGAACTACCCCTTTAAAAACATAATAAATCTCTCAACTCACATTTATACTTTTCCTGGATGTCTGCGTTGCATAGAATAACCAGGCCCGTCTTGAAGGAGAGCACTCGGATCTTACCATTACGACCACTAGAGAAAGAAACACATGCCACAAATATGAAAGAAATAAACACAATTTCAACAATAAAAACTTCACTGAGGTTCTTCTACATATTGAAATTATCCTGTCAGTTAGTATGACCGTGTTGTAGGTAACCAGCACCAAACAGAGGAACTGAAAAGCCCAGCATCGTGTGGTACAGTCGGCTCAATGTCTCACCATGCAGAAAAATCAACTCAGCAACTGCCTCGGCTCACTAATAAAGTCGTTAACAATCTATCACGGGTATATGGTCAATATATGAAGTTCTAGAGGAGTTAACTTCCTCCAACCCATTCAAATCCTCAATGAGGATGCTGCCAGGTGCTGGTACTGTTAGCTGAGCAAATTAATGATGCTGCAAGTATATAGAGTGAACTTTTCAGATATTTGTATAGTGGTACATTTATTGATTTATTCAATGTTGTATGTTTACGGGAAAAGACATTTCACAGACCTTGTCAAAAAAAAAAAAAACTAAAGCAGGTCAGGAAGAATTTGAGCTCTGCTAAGATCAAGATCTCACCAACAAATCCAAACAGATTGCTGTACAGATCAAAAAAAAAAAAAATCAAGAAAACTGATCAAGCACTATCAAATAATATTTTGCAGTGTGTAACAAGGAATCCCCTGTCAGTATTGCTACTAAAGGGAATATTTCCTACCTTGTTTGGCTTTCTTGTTTAACTGAGAGCTTTTCATTATCATCCTCGTGCATGCTGCTCATTCTTATTCACATTCGTATGTAGCAAAACAAAAAAGCAATTACTACTAATTATTCACAGGGTGAGAGCTCCAGTCATTAGCAGTAGGTAGTTAAGAGTCTGGTATATATTTTAGACACATTCATGATAGTTAATAGAAGCACAAATTCTACAGTCTAATTATTAGCTGGCTGGATATTTCTCAGTGATAATCATAATTTCATTTACTTAACTGTGGAAAAGGAAGAACAGCTAGGAGAAAGCCTAAGAGATTAAATAAGTCAGTGGGGGAGTCAATGAGTCAATAAGAATGTCCAGTGCAGTTCATAGCTTTTTTTATATATATTTGATAGCCAGCCAGTGTTCAAAACTGGAGCCGTGAAGCCACCATCTTAAGCCGGTCATCCGTTCCGCTCAGTGTAATCTGTATGGCAGGTGATATGAGCTGTCAGCACATTTAATTATTCATATCTCACTGAAAAACAAACTAATTTTCACGTGGGTTTTTTTTTTTTTTTGCTGCAAAGATCTGAAAAACGATATAAATACTGTTCGTTTTCTCACACAAACCGCTCATTTTGTGTCTTAGGTCATTAAATCATGTTTAATTTCGACTTCTCTGTGCATGCTCTGTGCATATTTTAAAATATTGTTGATTACTTATAAAGCACTAAATGGTTTAGCTCCGCAGTACATGAGCAAGCTCTGGGTTTAAGGGTGCACCTTACACACAGGCTGTGACTGACCAATAAAAGTGTCTCGCAGACACAAGGAGGGCGCAGAGTTGGTTTGACATCATTTGTGGGAGCAGGTCAAAGGGGTTGTGGGTGACATTACCATCAGTACCTGTCGTAAACGTTCAGCAGCCAGTTGAGACACATGTCGACGCACAGGGGGATATTGATCAAGACAGATCTTTCCTCCTCTAGTCTCTCGTACAGGGAAGTGAGTGCGTGGATGACCTCGACCACATCCATCACATGTTCGGCGTGCTGCAACTCCTGTTCTCTAAACACGTCCACCACACTGGTCAGCTTCAACAGGTCCACTAGAAAACACACACACACACACACAGGCCAGATGCTTATTACTGCATGTGGAGTGTTAACTAATGGGATTTGACTGTTCCAATATCAATTTATCTAGCCATCTCTAGTGCAGCAGTGAGACCATAGGGTAAAGGCTGTAAGCTGATGTCATCCCAATTGGATAATGACCCGAAATATGAAAAAGGCAGAGTGGTCATGGTGCTTTCAGGGTTAGGTGGGTAGACAGAGACACTAACAGGCTTTTTGTTGATGCTCTTTTTATACAGCCATCCTCAATCATCATCATCATAATTTCTATAGTAGCCTGGTTATTAATTCTGCTAATGACATAGCAAACCAGGAGTCAAGGCGCACAAAGAGTAAAGAGCAATTTTTTCATGTTTTCTTCATGAAGATCATTCTACAAAACAGGTACATAATGTGTGAAAAATGTTCACATTTTCTTATGCATCAACAAACAGCTGATGGCAACTTTTACTGTGATACTATAGACAGTGTGTGTTGGTTGTGTGTGTGTTTCAGGTATTTACTGTAGGGACATATTATTATAATTTGCATAGAAGGCTAATAGAACTTTTTGATCTTGACAAGTTTTAGTCCCTATAAGAAAAACAGCTCATAAAATCATTAAATTAGGTCTTGTTTTTGTTGTTGTTTTAATGTAAAAATGTAGAAAGTTTTCTGTGAGGGATGTTTAGGATTGATATACAGTTATACAGTTATACAGATATATATAATTATATATATACTTTGATATATAATTTGTACAGTATACCGTAGAAAAATATTATGTCTAAAGAAATTCCCCATAAAACACGGAAACCATGTGTAACTAAGTTTTTACTGAAAACAGGTTATCTGTGATTTCAGTTAACAATATTAACAAAGGGATTTTGAAATGTCTTTTTTTATATTTTGTGAATGGCATCCTTTCAAGATGTGAACATTTCAAGGACAAGCTAAAGTCTCCTCTATCACTTTTTAGAAAAGTCTGTGGTCTAGGACAACCTTAAACCCATTGGTTTGATTTTTCCAAAAAGCTGGAGCTTGTAGTTTCAAACACTGAGGAATAAGTCTACAATGTTAAATTAAACTGTAAAACCATCAACCTTAACAACTTTCTGAAGTATGTCTTCAGAAAGTATGGTACAATGCATTTTACATTTTTACTTCAATACTTGATTAAATACACTTGTAAACTGTGAAACAGACAAGTTCTATAGAAGAATCCATTTATCCTGTTGACCAAACGATTCAAAACTCCCCACAAAGGAGTCAAGTTTGGCTAGCTAGATGTACAGTTTTACAGTTGACACAAGAGGCAAAAAAGCAAATCTTTCACAAGACATATTATGTATCACAAATGCTTCAGTGTATTTAAACGGACGTTTTACCACAGAGCTCGATAATTTTTTTATGAAAGGCTCTTAAAAAGCATAAAACCGACTTATAAGGATCCTTGTATATTTATATTCTGTGCACAGAGTAGGGGCTGAGGGAAAGTAGGGAACTGCCAACAAGAGAGAGCTCCTGTCTGGACAATGGCAGATAAACCTCCACCCACAAAAAGCGTGTCACAGGGGGAACAGTGGTTAATTCCTTATGCAGACTTCTTAATTACCACCCCCGAAGAAGTACAATCACACCAATTATTAGGCTTAATTAAGCTGCATAAAAATGACTGGGCTCTAATGAAACAGACAGATCAGAAGCCCACAGCAGGGCCGGCCTCGTACAAGAAGAATCAATGACTTGGGATCAGAGAACAGGAGAGGAAAAGGGCAAACCAATGTGGGTGTTGCTTTCTACATACATCTTAAAGCCTTCTGCACGTGCCTCAGCTTCATTGCCGTCCTGTATGCAGAGAACTTGATGTTATTCAGGTCCGCTGTGAGAGAGCAGCAGGGAAAATGGGACAGTAAAAAAGAGAATAAGAATAACATAAGGAATGAGAGAAAAGCTGCAAAGGAATTAGCAAACAGAGAGATGGAAAGCAATGTGTCACTTCAGTGGCTTTGAATGGTTTATGTTCATACCATGCCAGAGTGTTTAGACTACCTGGGTCACGTCGCATTAACACACACAGTAAATGCCTTTTAATCATTAATAATTACTAGCCAGGGTTGTGGCCCAGATCCCCTCGGGTTAACACGAGAGCTGTCGACATCTCTGGGGTGGGATGAAATATTAGGTTATAATCGGAGGTCCAGGTAAATAAATCACGCTCAGTGTTAGATCATCGGCTAGTTGGTGTATTTGAGCTTGTGTGTGTCCACATCACGGTTCCACAGTGGGAAGTAGACACAGAAGAATTAACTGTCTCACCCAGAGCATGGTATAACTCAGTCATCTTTGGATGGTCCCAGCAGGTTGTCTGGGCCTGATGGCTATAAAAGTGGGGAGAAAGAGAGAGAAGTGAAGTCGTGGAGCCAAAAATAGAAAAACATAGAAAGAAGGAGGAAAACACATGCAAGAGAAACATTAAAGCAACAGTTCACCCAAAAATGAAAATTCAGTCATCATTACTCATCCATCCTTTCATTATTTATTACCCTCATGCCACTCTAAAGCCATTTGACTTTGTTTCCTCAATGCACAAATGCAAATTTTAATCATTAAGGGCTGAAAAATGTCCCCTCTGTTGAATATTTGAAAGTAATTTGCAAATTCCACACACAATAACCGCTTTTCACTTTTTGTGACAGAACAAAAAAGCCATTGGAATAGAGTGACATAATGGTGTAATTTTAATTCTAGGGTGAACTATCCCTTTAAGTGTAGAAATGTTTTGTATATAAATCCAAAAAATGCTACATAAACTGTAAATCGTTAATTGTGTTAAATTGTATGCATTGAAAAACTGAGGTTGTAAATATATAAAAATTTTATAGTAAAATACTGCCACATTTTGTTTTTTACAAGTAAATCTAGCAATTGCTGTATAATTTTCAGTGATGAACAGTAAAAGCACTTTTCCAGAAGTCTCTGCATGACAGATCACTTATGATTTTAGTTCAATAATTTTGTTTCTTCTGGTTTTTGTTATCGGTTGGGGTGTTCTGTTTCACCTTCTGTTTTTTTGGTATTTTTTATTGCATTATTTTAGTGCCATGTTTGTTACTCTAATGCTGTGTTTTGTCTTTGTGTGTGTGTGTGTGTGTGTGAGAGAGAGAGAGGGAGATAATGCATGATGAATCTAATTCATTAAAAATAAGGCAAAATGCAGAATATATAGTTCAAGAAGATTGGAATATTCACATGATAATATATCACTTAATTTTATATGCAGATATCAGTTGTAAAATATACAGGCATCAATATGCTATCCCGCAATATCTGAAACATTGCCATAGTATGGTGTGAGAGACAGAGAGCTAGCACTGACAACTACAGTGATCTCAAACAAAGATATCAATGTCATTAAAAGTCATTTTCTCAAACATAAAGGTTTTCTTTATGACTATCAATGGAAAGCTTAAAGGGGTCATGAAAAACATCTATTCAATTCTTTTTTAATCCTCAAAAACCCAAACACTCAATAATCAAGCCGCTTGCTCAGCCCACGATCGATGACGGACTATCCATATTAGCGTATTTCTGCCCTCAGCCGTTTGTATGCTGTCCGCCAAGGCAGCACTTTACGCGTCTTGCGTTGTCACCCCCCCCCCCCCCCATGGAAGAGCCCTCTCTTGAGGGGTAAGCAGTTGCTCATTGCCATTTGAAGAGACATGCACCGAAACTGGTCGTCGTTTTTGAGGAGGTGAAAGGGGTGTTGTTTTACAACAACCATCAAGGAATTTTAACCAAAGTATGTTACAAACTTTAAGGCCCTAAAGAATCATTACAACTTGTGGAAAATGGGCATCCGATGACCCCTTTAAATACTCATGGCTTGAACAGGCATGTACAATAAGAGCTAGATAAATCTGATACATGTGCTACATGCTTTACAGCAACAGCCACTCATGACTTCCATGGTGTCCCTTCTCACCATTTGAGTTTTAAAAGCACAAAATGGATTTTTCCCTTTCTCACCATTTGAGTTTTAAAAGCACAAAATGGATTTTTCCCTTTCTGCTTCCTTTGACGTCAGGGTTAGTCATGTGTTCTTGTTATTCTACCACCCAATTGACCTATAGCTAAGCCACGCCCCCTCCACTCACTCGGACAAAGTCAACATTCGGAGACAGGCACTATGGCTGCTGTCACAGTAGGACACGTTTCACTGGAGGCAATTGGTGATTTTGGGAGACAGAAAAATTATATATCATCTCGAAGTAGCCTAAAAAGGCATTGGAGGGTAATATTTATTATTTTATTGTTGAGAAGTTCAATGAAAATCTTCAGGTCCAGGCAAAAATGTACAGGTCACAGTGTAAACGTGATAAACCGAATATCGTTGCCATCACTGTTTAGTGCTACAGTATTTACATGAATCATACAGCACAACATTGTTAACATTTGTTATCTTGGTAATTTACAGATACGTTAATGAAGCAAGTGACATGATGTACAAGGCAGCTAGAAGCTAACGTTAACGTTTTCTAATGTTAAGCTAACATGGCCTTTTTTGACATGCTTGCAGAGAAAAGCTTACCAAAACAAAGTTACTGGGTTGTCACTTTTCACGTTTTCTAGGTTGGTTGAAGCACCGGGGTCCTGATTATAGCACTTAAACAGTCGTAGCTGTGATTCCCATCAGTGCTATTTTCAGTTTTCATAAGTTTTAGTAATTTTGTTATGCTTTTGCCATTTTATTAGTTTTTGTTTCTTTGTTTTTAGCTTTACTTTATTTTTAATTTTAATTTTATTAGTTTTAGTACTTCAATTTACATTGATTTCTTGCAGTTAGTGGCCAAGGCAGCATTCCAAGATCTATATTTATCTAATAGGCCTATCTAAGATCTACATATCTAATATTTATATTTTATTTAATTACAGCTTTATTTAAATTACCATGTTAAATGTTTTTTAATAGTTTTAATAACACTGATTGATACGAATAAAGATTTTGAACAGTAACATTCTGTAACAAACAACTACCATTGAGATGAATTGGAATGCTAAATGAAATCTTTCTAAGTATTACAGACCTCCTTTCTCTCGACTAAGGATGTTAACCTCTGCGATACCCACCCAACAAAGACTCTGTTGTGACATATCAAATATTACTAAAAATGCACCGGCCTGCGTGACAAAAGGACCACCACAGTTGAAATGTCGCGGCGCAATTATCTTCTCTCTGCACCAGGGATCAGTAATTGAGTTTGCTTTCTATACCTGATAATCTGACATGGCCATTCCACAGTTTCACACAGTCTTTCTCACTTCTGACGCTCACAGATGGCTAATAGTTTACGGGCTGAACTTACTTGATATAGTATGGCACTTTGTTGGGGGAAATGGCACGTTCCCAAGGAATCTGCACAGAGCCTGGAGTGACAAAGGAAGAAAAAGGGCAATATCAATCAGACAGATATGTCGACCATGAAAAGCTATTCTGAAAATATCAAACGGCACAGCTCACGGTTCTCCAAGCATACTGTTTCAACACGGAGAGGTTATTAAACAACAGCATCTCAAAAGTATTCAGAGAGGTAGAAAGCTTTTCTGTAAGTGTGGAGCTGTGTAAAAATCTTTCTGCAGAACTTCAAAGGTCAAACGCTGCTGTGCTATTAATGGTAAAAACTGAGAACTATACAATCACTGAGGTCATTTAGGGGGCTTCAGCACCTCTGTCTTCCTTCTTAACTGCTTTTACAATCTGAAATAAATTAGGTGTCAACACCCTTAAAATTCTCGGTTTATGTATAAGATTACAAGTATTATACTTCCCTCTGTCAGTGATGGAACAAGGCCCAAGAGAGAAGACAGTTTGCCACCTCCACACATGGCTTTCATAAGTACACTATACTTTATTTCTCTATAACTTCTTTATATGTTCCAGGAAAATGACAAAATAAAGTGCTGCAAAATACATCATTACTTGTATAATGAGCTACCGACAAAGGTGTCATTGTAAATGGATTTTATTTTGATTATTAAAAATTAACTGTCAGTAATAATTGCAAAAAAAATAGTCCTCTGAGCCTCATATTCAGATAAGGGCCTGAGCTTAAGGCTAACAAAACTAAATCTTAAACAGTGCACTCTGTTGTTCGGTTTGGTAGACCAGGCTTAAGCCTTGCATGTTTGAGCTGTTTTAAAGGTGCTGTATGTAACTTTTTTACTCTACTAATAAAAATACCATAATATGTTTGCAGATATTTAGGAAACATGCTAAGTTCACATACTCATTCCTCTGAAAAACACTTCTACAGCCATTTTACTTCTTATTTTACACATTCCATGTTGTCAGTCGATTTTTGTTTTGGTCTGTGAGACCTTGCCCACTGCCAGTTCATCCAATAGTATTTCGACACCCAGGGATGCCAGTTGGCAGGAAACACAGTGTATTGCAGCCTTGGAAACGAGCAAACAAACTGGGTCAGATATTGCAGATTCCACAAAAAGCCTCGATATCCATCTAAAAATCTCTATGAACCAGAGCATTTTAAAACGCAGATAAATCAACTCATTAACTTACAGTGTGTAAGTCTCCTCGGCTTTCGTTGTCAATTCCTGTTGCGTGTCCTCAAACTGGCAACCCGTGTGAGCGTCGAGTCTGAGAAGGAGGGGGTAGGGGAAACAACGATCTCCCAAATTTTGAATTTGGACTGCAGTAACTATCTCAACAACTAGCTGTCATTCTTACAGACAGCACCTTTGACTAAAAACAACTTGCACTGACATCTTGTAAAATATGCCAGTGTCATTGTTTTGTCTCAAGATTCATGTATGTTTGAAATATCCTGGCTTAATCTAAATTCTGTCTGTGAAACCAGGGGTCCATTCTTTGTACATGGATTACTCTGGATTTTAATGTTAAAGATTTGACATGATCCAGGATTGTAAGGTTCTTTGAAGATCATCCCGGAGTTGCGTAATAGCAACACGTCCATAAGCTCAAACCTGCTCGGGAACAGAGGCTTATTTCATGTGAACAGGATTAGATTGCATCTTTTTAGGCGGATACTTAAAGTGATACTTAAAATCAGTTTGAGCCACTGCTACATGTTCTTACAAAAGTACATTATTAAATCAGGAACAATAATCATTAATTATAATATTATTATAATGTTGTAATGTAGTTCATCATAATATGGACATAGATAGGAGAGGCATGCAGCGAATGAGATGCAGATAACTTAAGATAAAGTAAAAATGCTGTCTGCTGTGTCATTAAAAAAAAAAGATTGACCCTTAGGCAAATTTAATCAAAGCTGTCATGTAACAAAACTGCTTCACAAATGAAATTAATTGTATCATGTAACAAACAATACAGATTTAGTTTATCATATCTTTAATTTTGATAAGTTCCCTAGGCTGTTTCCTTATAGACCATTTTGCAAGATGTAAACAACACTGGTCCAGAAGCACTTCCTGTTTCAGTTTTTTAACACTACATAA
>JAOTRC010000005.1:18066681-18077478 GCA_027497675.1 Cyprinella lutrensis
GAGTTTTGTTTGTATTTTTGTATCTGTTTGTTTACTTAATAAATCCTACCCATTGTTTCTGCACTTGAGTCCACGCACCTTTAATCTACCCATTCCGTGACACTTAAACAATCCTACCAATGCAAGATGTAATACTACAGCTGAATGTTTTTTTTAAGTTTCATTTGCTTCTACCAATTATAGACCTAATTCAGCGCATTATAGTTTGTCACAATGTAGTTTAAACCAATAAACCCTGATGCATCCTAGACAACCACCTACTCGCATATCAATAGACTATTGTGTCTGTATTATGGATAAATATTGACAAATACAAACAGCTATAAAAATATAACTGCCACACACGGTGACTTCACAGAACTTCTTAGGTTTTCCTGATCCCATCATGTAGTGACACAGACCATGTGAAGCATGACTTAAATAAACTCAAGGTATACCAGCTTTTGTGACAAAGGGTTCAGTCAATCTTGTCAGGTGTCTATTTGTGCTGACAAAAGTTATGTGAGGATATGGAGTGTCAAAATAAAGGTACCATATATCGATAATTTATGTGTGGCATCGATGAATCATATCGCTAGATGTTTGGTCAATGCATCGATCCATATCGATGTCTTGTTACACCCCTACAAATGATGTATGTAGTCACCAAATCAGAGACCATTCCTTTTAAAAAAATCCAATCACAAATGTGTAAACAGTGATTTGTCTGCATTAGTAACTCGTGATCAGGTCACCGAAGACGTATTACCTTGGTAGCATCTATATGGTCCTGCAGCGAATCAATGAACAGGTCTCCTACAGGTTCCCAGGCGTCCCTCACCCCCTCCGCCTGGTCCAGAGCAGCAGCCAGTTCCTCCATGGCAGCCTGGATCTGCAACAGCCTCTCCAGGGTTCGCTCCATGTGCCGGTGTCGGTCCACACAGCGTGCCGTCAACTTCTCCCACAGGTCACTGGCTACGTTGGCCTGCTTCCACACAGAGCGACTTACATTCAGCATTCGCCGGCGAGGAGAGAGCTCTGTGGTAGAGAGGAGGGAAAGAATGGAGATTAACAGAGAGAAAACAACAGCCCTGATCTCTCTATTATTAATTCCTCCATATGACATAGACACACTCATGAAGACATGTGGATGCAGAATTGGGGCTGATGACCTACATGAGGGGAGGCAGCTTCTCATCAAGGATTGTAATGCACCTGTGGGTTGGGTTAAACTAGCTGAAGAGATATCCGCCAATAGCCAGGTGTCCATCCATATATTTCGATGTTTCACAACGTTTCAAAGCAGCTTTACAGAAAATGCATGCATCTGCATTACAATTTAGAGTGATCTGTTATCAGAGGTAAGTGTGTCCAGGAATTGCAATGTATTAATTAACAGCATTCCGAGTCAATCACCTCCCCCATGTTGTTTCTCTCTCACACTGAGACCACCAGATATTCACCCAAAAATCTATATAGTTTAATGTGAATAATTATCATACAGTGTTATACATGTTTGGTATCATTTGAAAAGTCTCAGTGCGACTGGTCTCCGAAGTAAATTTAATGTTACTTTAGATAAGTATACGTGGGAAACCACAACACTGCCAATCTAAAGCTATTATAAGAGAAGTAATGTTGGTCGACTTGTATCTGTAGTAGTGGCCATACCTCTGCTTGAAGTAAACGTGCATGCAGTTCAATGGAGGCTATACCAAAGTATCTTTGATTGCGACCATCTCAGGTATTTAGCCAATTACCTCTGTTTAATGACCGAAAACTCATGAGCTTGTAATCACGAGACCCGCATCAAACAGAGGGCGTGAGGACCTCTGAGCGACATAGAAGGAGTGAAATAGAAAGTAAAGAGTTAAATAGAACAATAAAATGTATTGCTAAACTATTATATAATTGACCAATAACCAATTGGCAACTTATCCTGAATAAGAGGTCATGATAAAATTGAGTCAGATACGTTTAATTGGAACTAAATGACTTTGCCATGCAGAAAGACAGTAACGCGCAGAGAAGATCACCCATTCTATTGGATACCACCATTGGACAGATTTAGACAGAATTACAGAAGTAATTATTACAAGTTTATTAACCACTTTTCATCTCTAGGTAACATACCTTTGCCATCAGGCAATGTCTCCTCAGGCTCCTGGAAAGGGTGTTGTGCCAGGAAGGTCTGAGCCGACTCCAACACTGAATAGATGTAGGGCCCTCTGGATTTGACATCTTCCATGAAACCCTACGAACAAGAGCAAATGTTTACTAGTGTATCACAGTGACATGATCGAACATCAAGCACAGGCATAAACATGAAAGCAGCCTCACTGACTAGAGGTCTGCGCAGGCTTTAAACTGAAGCCAGAACCCGGCCCGTACCCAAGGTTGTTTAACCCAAAATGACTGGTACTGTTAAAGTGTAAGACTGAAACCTCTCTGAGCTCTGATTTCTGAGAAACAGACACATCAGGACGGCTATTTGATTTGTTCTCAGTTTACATTCACTTATTCACTTAACACATTATTGCGTAGTAATTTTAGAGGCTTATATTTAAGTTTGTGCTATCCCCTGGCTGACCTGTTATCCGGCAAGCTTGAGGACTGACTCTGACCGATGAACATTTCTGTAATTATTATGTAGAACACTCTGCAGTGCAGCTTTTCCTGCATCATTTGGCACTGTAATACGTTTCTCCTCAGTAATTGTTTGCCTTATCGCACTCATAGTTAAAGGGTTGGCTCGCCCAAAGATGACAATTTTGTCATTAATTACTCACCCTTGTGTCGTTTCAAACCCACAAGACCTCAAATTAAGATATTTTTGATGAAATCGAAGAGCTTTCTAATCTGATCTTTCCAAAGATATTCATGAAACAACCCGAAACCTGCGAGTTCTTCTGTCACGTTGGGTAGCAGACCTTTATCACACTGACACACATAAACTAGCTCACAGACAGTGGAAGGGATCCCTATAACATCCATCAACCCCTACGATCCTCTTATAAGATTTTAAATGTCTTCATGGTTCTGCCCTTATACGTATATCTTTCTAATTTGTTAAATAAATATACTCCAGCAAGATTGATCAGAACATTCAACTTTTAACATGGTAACTTGTTAAAACGGCTAAAAATGGGCAAGTCAGCCTTTGGTCATTTCGGTCTTAAGTTAAAGAAAGTGGGAATATGGGAATCCTGGGAAAGTGGGAATCCTGGGAAAGGAATTCAGGCGGCCAACAACTGGGCGAACATTTAGGGTAATAATATTGAGATCGGGTCAAAAGTTCCTCGTTCTTCGAGAAGAACACTGGACAATGAGAGTTGTCCTTTGAAGAAAATAGGTCGACTTCTACTCTGTCAAAAAGGCGCCATATCAACTGGGGGGAATATTGGAGGACACAACAGACATGTTGTCCGAGCGAACTAGAACGTGTTGGTCCTGTCTGAATGGGAGGAAGCACGTTCCTCACCGCCAGAATCTCTAGACAGTTTATGTGAAGGCGCTTCTCTCGGGTCTGACCACAGGCTGAAGACCGGTCTGCCCCTCGAAAAGGCCGCCCCACACTGAGTTGGAGATGTCTGTCGAGATGACCTTTCGGTGCGAGATAACTCGCATAGTAACCCCCTGCTGGTACCTTGAACAGGGGACGTTTTCTGAGAGCTTTGTAGTGAGTGAGTGGCACAGGAGGCATGTGGGCAGGCATGAAACTTACATTCACAACCTGAATATATTTTATTATATCAGTAGCTGAACTAAAGCGTTGTGGTAGGAATAGATTCATGGCCTGCGAGGTCTTCTGCACTTCGGAGAAACGATCTATGATGACGATGACCACTGGGCCGAAGAGACCAGTAGATCAACAACCGCAGCTGGATGTCAGAATTTCCGTTTTGTGTGAACTATACCATTAATTCCATTTAATGGAATAGTTACACTTCCACCCTCCGGGAAGAAGGGCGCAGGCATTGATGCAGGTGGCTGATGACGGGGATTAGGCGCGGCCTCCTTGGGCAGTGTCTGCGCATCTGTGAGGGGCGATGGGAAATGCGAAAGGAGCACTCGAGGGAGTTGATCCAGTGAGTGCTTGGTTTCCGTGTCGGGCTCTGGCGGTCTCTGTGCACGCCACTTCTTCTTGCGCGGTCCAGCGGATGGCCTCCCGACGAAAGTGTGAGATATTTTTAGGAACTGTTTTTGTCCATACAATGAAAGTCAATGAGATCCAAAAAAAAAAATATTGGACCTATTTCCAAATTTTTTGTTCCACAAAAGACAAAGTCATACAGGTTTAAAATGACATGAGGATGAGTAAATGACAGAATTTCCATTTTTTGGTCAACTAAAGGCTCTTCTAAATACCTTTAGACCACTTTCCTGCAGTTTTCTCTAACCTTGATCAAAAACTCATCTGCCTGTAACATTCTAGTAATCCTGAAAACCTCGATTAGCTTGTTCAGGTGTGTTTGATTATGGATGGAACAAAACTCTTCAGGAAAGTGGACTTTGAGGACCTTCGAGTTAAGAACTCCTGCATTAGACCATTTTAAACAACTTGGGTCCAATAGAAGACAATTTGGGTTCAATGATGTTGTAAAGCAATAATATGCAGCTAAAACTAGACATGAACTATGTACATATCCATAATGGTGAAAATTCCTAACTCCTAAGCACCACCTCCAGTTTTTCTATTCCTTGTGGTTACAAGAGGCAACAACATTCATTTATCATGGCATTTTTAATTTCTCAGTGGAATGCTGCCACCTCTTAAACTCATTTATTTGGATGATCCAACAGTTCAATCTTCTTATAGCAAGTAGAGATTAACATTAATTGAATATTCTATATAACTAACAGGAATTACCAAATGTTACATTGCATGCTGGTTATGGATATTCCCCAAAATAGCTGTGCAACCATATTTGGAGTCACTCCCATTAGCATTATCATGTCCTTAAAAGGTCCATGGGTGGAAAGGTCCACCCACCTTTCCGTGAATTGAATTACCAAGAAACTGTAATCTGAAATCAAACAGCTAAAAGTACAAATATATTTCTGTGCTGCAAGAATCAAGAAATCTCACGAGGGGTCTTCATAGAAGCATGCCCTCTTGCCCATGTCTAGCTATTTCATGTAATAACTGAGGCCTGGAAATGTTTTTATTCCATTTAAAGTGAAGATTTAATAGCTAAAAATAAAGACTTTTTTCTGTCTGGTGATGTTCCTGTTATTTCCTCAACTAAGTAGTCACAAAAAACGAATGATAATATGTACTTAGTCTTGAAAGACTCATGAGAAACCATTATATTTTCAGTCTAGAGTGTTTGGACAGGCTTCAGCATATATAGTTTTAAAACCAAGCCAAATAATTCAAATCTGTCAACAAACCCATAGCACAGGGGAAGACAAAAAGAGTACCGCATTAAAACACAAGAGGAAGAAATCCACTAATGATCAATAATTCAAATTTCTTAAAACGCTGTAATTCTCTGCAGAGCAGCATATGTGATTTTGCTATCTATTCCGTCAGAAAAGTTTTAGGGCGATGTGTCATATTGGGAACACGAACATCATACATTGCAGGCGTGAATTGGAGGAAAAGAGTGTGTGGTGGGTGTAATGATAGAGCAGGACAGGAATGCATGCATGCGCATATGTGCATGTACATATTTCATTAAGAACCAAAAGGGAGCAGTAAGGGAGAAATAAGTGAGAGTCGAGAAAGGGACAGTAAGAAACAGGCCTGTTAATTTGGAGGCTGATTTCACAGTGTGTCAGTCACAGGAAGAAAGAGCTCGCTATCTCTCGCTATCTCTCTCTCTCTCTAACTCTCTCTCTCTCTCCACTAGATCCCCTATTTTTTTTCCTGCTTTATTCAGCTGACAGCACTGGAAATTGGTGCTAAGATGGAAGCAGTATCCTGCAGTAGTACAGGACCAATTACAAGGTGTGTATTTATTTGGCAATGTGAGTTTGTGTACTGGGAAAAAGAACATGTTTGAGTGCAGAACATAAAAAATGAAATGAATTTGAAATGAAAAATGTTCTCCAAAAAATGAAAAGAATCTGTCATCGTTTCCAACTCGTATGACACAAAATCCTCACATCCAACCCCAGCTTTCCTTGGTTCACATGTGTTCATCAGAGAAACGTGACATGTGATCTGTAAGAATTGCTCTTTTGAGTCAGATCGCCTTAATGAATCAGGTAATCCAATTTTGAATAATTAATTCACAAATCTGATCGATTCTCAAATGACTTACTGACTCAATGATCTGGTAACAATGGTTAGCAGCTCACTGGAGGGGAAGATTGTCAGCAAATAATGTAATTTTTGGTCTGTTTCTCACACACAAAAGGTCAAATTAACCAGTTCTTTGATTCTTTTCTAGTGCTTTTGTGTCCATTTTCGAAGCTTCAAAGCTTCTGTTCTGTTTATGGTTAACTATTCCTTACTAATTGTGAGAACATACATTTATGTATTGTTTCTGCATCTGTTGGTGTCACTATTCTCTTTGTTCTATTATTAGTGATCTTTTGAACCTCTTTGTGGCTTATGAAACAGAGGGGGGGCAGGGGGGGGGGTTCTAATTAACATGTTTCCTTCAGGTCTACTTTAGCATCTTGATAATGGATTTAGTGGCTTTTTATTAGCTTACAGGTAGGTGGGCTTGAATCTTTAATAACATTCTGTCTGAACTCCTGCTGCCATATTGCAATCTTGCATATTTTAAATATTGAATTGATTCTGTTATGTTGATAGATGACAAGATTAACCGTGTTCAAGAGCAAAGTCAGCAAGAGAAAAAGATATGCAAATGTGGGGAATGACAGCATGAATAAGTGTACGTGTGTGTTAAGCCAACCTGGTGGAACTCCCGCTGGTGCTGCACCGCTCCGACATCACCACCTATGGGCAGCTGCTCGGACATCTCCTCGTCTTTTGCCGTCAGCCATTCGATGATCTCCTGCAGCGACAGCTGGAGCTTCCCGCTGTTGTCCGAAAAGGCCTCCAGCCGTACCCTGCCAACACAGCAAACGACAACCCGTCACAGGGCACTGACCCACGGCCAAATCTTTGACAGCACCTAGATCACAGCACTGAAAAACTGCCCATATATGGAATCTCAGGACATTCTCATACGGCACCTTGTCACCATTTCTGTTTGATTATTTTTTAAGGTTTTGCAATGTTATGCCCTGGCGAATAGGCCAACATAGCTTGAAAAACAGCATATGTTTGGATGCATATGGATGGACACTGGTCTCTGCAGGCTTCTTAAGTATCTACACAAAAATAAAATACATTTTAATCATTTAATCAGATGTTAAACCGAGGTCCTGACTCTTTGTGGTCATTAAAAATCCTAGGATGACTTTTGAATGAGAAAGGGTGTAACCCTGACATCCTGGCCAAATTTGCCCAATGGCCTCTGTCCATCATGGCCTCCTAATCATCCCCATATATATATAAACATACACACACTCACCCAAAGGATTATGAGGAACACCATACTAATACGGTGTTTGACCCCCTTTCGCCTTCAGAACTGCATTCTATGTGACATTGATTCAACAAGGTGCTAAAAGCATTCTTTAGAAATGTTACCCATATTGATAGAATAGCATCTTGCAGTTGATGGAGCTCAACATCAACAGAAGAGAATTCACATGGCAGAGTATCCCCGGTAAACTAAACGCAGGCCTATCAGGTAAAGTTATGTATAATTTCAATTTAAGTTAAAAAGGCTACAGCTGCATAGCACACAGAAGCCGTTGCCATGGTTACTATCCATAGAGCACCTGTCATTCACTTGCGGAGTGCTGTCTCCCTTTCTGTTCACCAGAGAGAACCTGCCAAACCCTCTCTCCACTGCTTGTTTGGGTGGGTTATTTGCTGGCTAACCAACATCCCACCCCTTCTATGATCCATGGTTTGACTGTGGGCCTCTGTGTATTCAGAGGCAGTGAGCAATGGATTTTCAAAATGATAATAAAAAAACTGCGTTAACGTGCAATAATAAAAATTGTCTGCATTAATTAATCACGCAATAACGAGTTAACTTGCCCAGCCCTAAATCAAATATTAAGCGAGTCGTTTAGCAATCTGCCCACGTGGACTGGAACTGTTTTAGAGACCGACTGGTTCTCTCAGCAACCAAGCTTCCAAAACGTTGAAAATGTAACGCAGCAATGACTTCTCTCCAGCACATTAAGTCATGGGTGAAGTATGTACCAATTCAGATTTTCTCCAGGCCATTCATTTAGGTTAGTCACATGATGGTAGCGTAGCACTATTTTACAAGACAATTCTAGGACATTCACCTATTTGTGTTTGGGTTCATTAATTCAGCTCTAAGTATTTGCACAGCATCCTGTCTTCCTTCATTTGAACAAGATGCTCAACCTCTGCTGATACAAAAGCGGCCTCACAGCATGATTCTGCTTCGCTGCAGGTACGCTGCTGTTTGAAGTGTGGGCAGTGTCAAATTTGTAGCACATATATCTTTGAAATGTGGATAAAAAGCAATATTTTGGGCTCATCTCAGCAACATTTTACTGGCTCACTACTATTCTTCTGGCTTCAGGTTGTGCTTTAGCATGGGTCTTAATGGGCGTCTTTTGTGCAATAATTCTTCTAAACAGGTTATTAGCTGGGCAGTGGCTGCATTAGACTTTATCATGGTCTCGTTATTTTGACAGGCAGGGTCGTACAAATTCTGTCATAATCTGTATTACCCATCATGTGGATGTTAATATTCTAATGATAAAAAAAACATTTCAAAGCTTTTGTTTTGACTTTGCCATACCTCCTTCATCCCTGAGATATACTTCTCAGGTTTTTTTTCTAAGCTGACGTTGGGCGATATGTGCTATTATCATTCCTGGTCGACGTCACCCGCTCGTGACACTCATTCTCGCCATTGGATTAGTTGACAAGTGCTCAGACGCATTCACGCGGGGGCGTTCCGACGGCGTCATTGACCCATCGTCTCGTTCCCTATCTCAGGGAACTATGGTTACAGACGTAACCTTTACGTCACAGTTATGTAATTTGGTCAAACAAACTTGCTCAATAGTGTCGACTGTTCTAAAAAAAAAAAATGGGATGGACACACTGCAATATTTTTTTCCCTAAATTCGAATATTATTATTATTATTATTATTATTATAAATCTAACTTAATGTAAATACTAAAATATATATATGTAGCCCCTTTGTATATATTGTTATTTTTAATAATTCATACAAAGAGGCCAATTGTCAGTCAATTGCGTGATCATTAGGACAACAGTCAGATTTACAAAACTTAGGCAAACATGTTTAAATTAGCTTTGTTAAGAATATTTTCAAACAAAACGCCACATAACATAAAAAAAAATTATTTACTTATTGTTTTAAGAAAAATATAACAAAGCGAAATCACATTCTCAGTAAAAATGAAAGTATTGGCTATTATATAGCTGCATAATTACAGACCAACAAGAGTGATACAATGAAAAGAGAGAAAAGTCAAAGGAGAAACCGACTTCACCTGTCCAAACCTCTATTGTACTTGGGGTGGGTGGGAACAGCACTCGCTATAATGATGTGGTATTAGACTCAATAAAGGCTGCCAGGCTGCCGACATTTCATTAGACAGCCTGTGTGTTCTATAGTTGCCTGAAGGCTCCATCATGCAGACACAAACACAAACAAACAAGCACACACCCCTCCACTGGTGTGACTGTGTAGCAGATAAATAAGCACACATATGCACCCACACACATATACAAAGACAAAAGAATTGAACCCGAGGAAAATTCTGCTGGGGTCACAGAGCAAGCTGTAGATTCTTGCACTATATTCACATCAAGGATCAAATGAAGTCTCCTGACTCCTGTGTGATTAATGAGTACGTAGCGTTTCTAGTCAGTGCAGATGGGTTGAACTTACTTCTAAATTGGAAAGGTTCTTTAAGATCTTGTTCTTGTAGATCTTGAAAGGGCCTTTTGTAACACAACTAGCCTTTAGCTATAACTAGCACATATTGCTTTTAATACAATTACAGAAATTACATGCATTTTTTGTTGTAGTTTTGTAAATTAAAGTATATTAGTGTGTTGTAAATATATTTCAAACACTGGTATAAAAAGTCTTCTAAAAAGGTTCTGGTTCTTGTCACTGATTGGTTGAGCCGTGTTCAAAGCCATTGTAAATTACTGCGTAATTACTGCGCCACTGCTATATTAAAATAAATACTTATTATGGACTCCGAACATATATTATTTACTCCGCTCTGTGCCTAACAATGCCCCTAGCTGTTCTAAATTCACTGCAAACCAAGGTTTCTTAGGACTTATAGCTTTAATTGAACATTACAATAAATATAAATAGAGCTGTTGGTGCAAAACAATGCCAAAGGTTCAATTATCAATAAACACGAATACTATTGAATACAGTGGGATCCATATCTGAAACCATCTTGAAGATTTTCTTCTGCATTTAAAACCTGGAAATGTTTAAGTACTTTAAAAAATATATAAAACGAAGCATTGTTATGATTGCATGAATAAGTTATGACACAGTAATTGAAGATTTTAAGGTCACTAATCAAATAACCAAATTTGACACTTGTGAACTGCATCCTACAGACGGTTTCAGCTTCAAATTCAGCTTTTCACATAAATTGTTATGCTGATAATTCAATAATTTAAACAAGAAAAAATGTAAAAAAAATGTAAGCATATGATGGAAGTGTGTTCTCATACAAGAGGTTCTCTCGTACTGCGTAATATCTTACGCTAAGGGAAAACCTATGCAGTCATAGGC
>JAOTRC010000005.1:18099124-18111285 GCA_027497675.1 Cyprinella lutrensis
TGGGAACTAAAACTTACAGTAGTAGAAAAAATGATAATTCTAATATTTTACTCATCCTTATGTCTTTACAAACCTGTATGATCTTCTTTTATTCACAAAATGTGAATCTTTGAATATTAAAATGTCCCTTTCCACTGTCAAGCTTTCAAAAATGGAATAAAAATGTTTTGTTTGTTTTTTTATGGCAGAAATAAGTCATACAGAAGTCCTCCAGTTTTGGAACAACTTGAGTGTGAGTAAATAACAGAATTTGTATTTCACTCAAAAAATTAAAATAATAAACACATATTTTCAAGTTCTTGGTAACTTTAGTGCTTGCGTGTCAATATATATATATATATATATATATATTTGTTCAAGAAATGTATTATTGACAGCATTAGGGCTGAAAAGTGCCCTCCATTTAGTTGATTTCCCTTAGTCTAATCAAGCGCCACAGATACAATGTATGTTCTTTTGACACGCAAGCACCAAAGTTACCTACCCTGAGCATAAGAGAGCACTTTTGACTAAGCTCATCTTGTTTCTAGGCGACAACAACGCTGCGAACACAGATTGTGTTTGTATGAAAATCCTCTCA
Source organism: Cyprinella lutrensis (assembly GCA_027497675.1). Lineage (NCBI taxonomy): Eukaryota > Metazoa > Chordata > Actinopteri > Cypriniformes > Leuciscidae > Cyprinella > Cyprinella lutrensis. The sequence continues at coordinate 18,099,705 of JAOTRC010000005.1, forward strand.
TATCAGCCCACGTTCCTCTCTCTGCTAATTTTATCAAAGCAAATATGCATGTGCTGTTTAAACCTAATTAACAGAGATTCATACATGGACAATAAACACACTCCTCCTTGGCCTCCATGCAAGGAAAAATATAATTAATACCCTGCTATTCTTACGAGCCACTGATCTGTAAAACAACAATTATTGGTCCATCAAATAACTAATTTAGCAATCCTTGATTATGACAGCAGCTATTCAAGACTCTATTGTAAGAAGTTGGTGCTGATGCTACATCATTTGCTTACAGTGCAGCAAAGTTCAGCATGTGACACAGCAACACTGTTATAAAGTCTACAGCAACTTGAATAGATACAGGCTGCTGATGGATATATGTTCACACACTGCTCACCTAAGCGCACGGCACACATGCCAAAGACATGGCTGCCGCCGCCAATAATAAGCAGAGCTGAGACAGATCGGACCACGGTTCATTTGAAATCTGGGAATCTCATTAAAAGTGAGAGAGAAGGCTTTTGACAGCCTTCTGGGTGACATCTCACCCTCTCCTGTTAGTCCACGTGGGCTGCCTTGTCACCCATGTCACTTCCTGTTAGCAGAATGAGTCACTGAGATTCTATGTGATGGGACTCAGGTTGACAGCTTGTTGTTAAATTTAAAAAGACAGCCATAAATTATTAAACCCCCAAGTTTTTTTTATTTTTTTATTTTGTATAGTCCACTCACCCATACTGCAGTAATAATGGAGGTTCTGGTTAAGCTGAAATGTTTCCTAAATTATTTTGAGTCAGTTGGAGTGGAAAAAGGAAAAATCTCCAGATTTTCTTATGAACACAAACATATTCACAGTCCTCGCAAAATCCAACAGCATTACAAAGAAAATGAATGGGAAAAAATAAAAAATTAATTTATATAATTAAAAAAAAAAACAATTTTCACCCAAACTGAATAATTAAAGTCTTTACCAGGTAGCCTAAATCTTCTATAATTGCCATTCTATAAATGCTGGAAATTTTAGCTGAGTACTGTAGTGTAAATCTGTGACCAGCAGCAGGCAAAACCGTGTTTGCCAATAATATAGAGACAGAATTAAAAAGTGAGCCAGAGTGAGTCAGAGACAGCAACATCTTTCTCACCTCTACCATGGAAGCATTAGAAAGTGCCAATTAATCACTTGAGTCACATGGCATGAAAATAAAAAGCCATGGGCAGACGGGGCCTGGTCTGGGTAGGGTTGCACCAGCCGTGAGTAAATTCTTTCTTAAATTGTAACATAAAGTCCACCCTAGAGGCTTGGTAACTACTAGCTAGTTAGTAACTAACTTTGTACTTTATTCCATTGCACCATTTGTTCGTAAGGTAGAACGCAGCTAGTAGGTCGTGAACGCTCCATAAAGTAATGCATAGTCGCATAATATGACGTTTAGCCTCGATTAACCAATAGCAGCCTTCAAATACGTGAGCAGACGTTGTGTTGAAATGCTGTGAATTTAATTTTATCCTTCACTCTAACTTCTTTCGCCTCAAGTTACTAACTGTAAAAACAAGTTTCCATTTAATACGATACTTGATCATGAATACCATAACGTGTTTTTATATATAAATAACATTCAGAAACTGTATTTGAAGTGAAATGAATAAGGATCAATTAATAAATATTGATACAAAAAAACAACAAATTACATTTATTGATTATAACTGATATTTGAAAAGCACAACATGGACAGATGCACACAGAGGCGCTGTTTAGGACAGGTTCGTGTTAAAGAGCCGCTAACAAAGTAATCTTTTCACATAATGTTCTATCTCTTAAAATATAAGGGAGTGTAAATGTCAGCATTATTATATATGTCTAAAGAGTTTGTTGATGCAGTTTATCTATATGATATTATATTCCAAACGTTAGGCAGCCAGAAATATTTAGTTGGAACATAGAGTTAGTTCACTAAGTTTAATGGTGCAACGTAAAAATATTTAGTAGTGCGTGAGTTGTAACTTAGTGCCCATTTATGTCAAAACTAGGGTAAGTTGTAACTTATGCACAGCTGGTGCATCCACCCCCTAGACTAGATATATCACAACAGTTTTGTTTGAAACCAAACTGAACAGTCACTTAAGAGCAGCCCGGTTCATGTCCTCGGCCTTATTTTGCTTAAGAACGAACTGAATGAAGCAGGTCTGAAGCTTGTATTCCACTGTCGTAACTGGCCTGTGCCAAGAACACTGAGCATCGGCACAGGAGGGGGTCTGGTCTCGCTGTCTGCTCTGAATGTACCACTCATTTCTGAATTACTGGTGGCTTTTCAAAGTGAGAACAGAAGCAAAATAAAACATGCAAAAAAAATGTATGCAACGCATGCATACATTTTAGAAAATGTCTCTTTAGAATCAAAGTCTGTGTCTATTCCCCAAGCATAATTAAAATAGCCCTAATGAGGCTGAGTTTTTTTTTTCTTAGAGTTTAAATTTTAAGTAGCAAATATCTTTTAAATTGCTTTTAAAAAGCTTTCATGATAACCAAGGAAATGAAAGATTAAATACTGTGCTTCAGAGGTCAAAAGGGGCCACATTTAACAGAAGCAAAGTGTTGCCATAGTTTCAGCCTTTTGCATCTGTTGTGGTTTGGATTAAAGGGGTGATGAACTGAGAAATCAAATTTTCCTTGAGCTTTTGACATCTAAGAGGTCATCATATTACAAGAATATCCTGTCAGTTTCAGAACTGAAACATCCTTGTTAGTCATTAAAGCTTTTATTTACACCAGAAGTATTAAAGACGTATTACATTATTAATTAAAAAAAAAAATCATATTCATCCCAAAAATTTGAACAGTAGTATACATTCATAAATAGGCATGTTAGGGGCTACAAAATAAAGCAATAACGGTCAAATGATGTGGGTTGTTAAGTAAAGAATAAATAAATGAATACAACACAACATAAAATATACTCGATTATACAGATGCTAAAATAGTACAAAATGTGCATATAGAGTTCTTGGCAACAGCTACGAGTCCAGAGAAGGTGGGTGCTTATGTGGGCAGTGTAAACTTATTCTAAGGAATGGTGGCCTTTTGGATACACAGCGGAGGCAGGAACAAATGAGAGAGTGAGGCTTGCATGACATTTTAGCACAGCGAGTCAATCAACTAGTGTGAGGATCTAATACAAAAATACAACTTTTATTACTTTCCATGCCTGTCAAATGAACAATGGCATCATTTCAGAGAGTGACTGAATGCAGTGTTATTTTTCATGGTGGACTGCAATGACAGACTCGTGATAAAGCAATGATATTTTGCATCGAATAATGGTATTGTAAGACAGCTCTTTCATGAGTTAATTCAATGAGAAAGGCTGCCTATAAGAACGGCCATAGGAAAGGAATGATAAAAAATATGTTGTTTTTGAGTGAAGTGGTAGGCTAGATAAAAAATGATGTTATTGACAATACATAAACGCACTGTTTGTTAGCGAGGTATGTGTTCAGCTTGGTTGGATAAAACCCGTCATTCTTTTATAAACACCTTCGAACAAACAAGACATTGAACAAATAGCTTGCATCTGAAGTATAAAAAGCATATTCTCTCTCGGATCTATTGACAACAAAGGTAAAAGTGAACCAGGGTTTTACAAAACAAAAACAAATAAAATCAAAAGTGAAATGCCTATAAAGACATCCCATACTGTACATCTAAAGAGTTTAAATTCATTAAAAACAGTTCATTTGGGGTCAGTAATTTTATCTAAAGTAACAGCAAAGACATTTAAAATGCTACTAAAGATTTTTTTTTTAAATAAAATGAAAAACGCCCCCCCAAACGACCCCCTGCTCCCTCTAAAATGCCAAAGAAATCCAGTCATTAAAACGGAATTTACTGTATTACGCAGAATTTCCTGGAATTTGTAAATCTTTTGAAGAATAAATAGAAAGTAGTTCAGTGCACTTGAAATCAAATTGTGATGTAGACTAGTGCGTATGAAGACACAAATGCTTGAAGTCTCTAGATCCACTCTGAAAGTCACTTCATGATCATTTAACCGCTTCATTTGAGAAAAACTGAGTGTTAAAGGGCTGATGAACTGAGAAATCAAATTTTCCTTGAGCTTTTGACGTCAAATAGGATAAAACAACACCCCCGTAGAAGAAGATCAACATCTACTTCAACACGGCTGGTTTAGCCTCGCCCACGCATAGCTAAATGACATGCCTACCTCGTGATGACAAACCGGAGCGAGCTAACGAGCAATAAACATGCCGTTTACAAAATATTGTGCAGAGCCTGGTTGTGGAAGAAGACAGTCGCTGCATAAGCTTCCTCTGGATTCCAATAGGACTGCATGGTTTAACTTTATTTTTAATTATGTTCAGATGAGGGTAAAACATTGTCCGTCTGTTCGCTTCATTTCTCTGAAGATTGTTTTTTAAACAAGACTGGATTTGCAGACCGATTAAGATTAAAGAACGGTGCTGAGCCATCTATATTGGATCTGACAGGAATAGAGCAATACACGGACTCTGCGTCTAACTTGTTTGGGCGAATCATTCTGGTTGCCACTTTACAACATAGGACGTTTTCAAAACAATTTCCCCCATGTGCACTGACGAGCGAGTCGAAACTCATTATAATATGCAAAACTGTTATCCACTTACAGCAGTGGGCGTTTACTTCAAAGTCTTCAGTGCGAGACGCCCATAAAAACCGAGCGTTTTTGAGCTAGGCTCAAAACTAGGGCAGAAAATAGCCCAATACTTATTCATTTTAATATTTTTGAATGCAAAATCCAAGCGAACATCATAAGCTGACCTCAGACAACAATATAATAAAATTTAAAAAGCCACTTCATGACCCCTTTGATTTTAACAGTAAAGCTCATTGTGCAGCACGTTATTTGACAAAAAGTTTACTTAATGACAAATGATTAAAATTGATGATAAATGTGATGATTTGTCTTCATTTTATTACCAGAAAAAAAAAACACAACACAGAATTAGTGTGAAGTTTTTTTTTCATATTTTTTTTAAATGTTGTATAAGTTTAATGATTCATAATACATGATTTCAATTAATTAGACATGCTTTTTGATTGCTAAAAATTGTACACCACGTATCCGTAACACGCCCGCTCCGCAACACTAGCAGTTTCACCTGCAAAATCCTAGGGGAAACACTGAACTTTCTAAGAAATGTTTAGTCAAGTGTGCCGGAATGCTGCTCTGGATTGCTCCAGATCTATTTAACCCAGGTTATGATATGAATGTCTTGAAATTTCCCACCGTCTACATGGACTGGGGGTCCATGGGGAATGGGGCATGGGGAATCGGAGCTAATTAACATTAGATTGCATTTTTTTCACTGTATATGCGACTTGTGCTGACTTTTCTTGCTATCCTTTGGGTTTTCTATTTATCTCTGTCTCTCTCCTGCATTTAATGAGAATGAGCGTTTTTTGATTCACACACTGCAGTGAATATAAAAAGGCATGGAGCATTTCAAAATACTTTAAATGTAAGTTGACGTCTTCCCTTCAGCACTTTCAACACTAGTTGTATGAATTACAAATTGACAGATTTGTATGCTACGCTATGCTCACTGAGTTTACATTACATATGGGATTGGTTTTAAAGCAAAACAGAACTTAGATATTAAAAAACAACTGGTGTAAATTGGTCTCAAGGCTCAGGTTTTGCAGTTTGAGATGCTTGAGATGTGAAAACAGGATGCAGAATTGTAACAAAACAGAGTAAGATAACTTTTGTGGCCTGAGGTAAAATTCAAGGCGATAACTGACAGGTGGTAAACAAAGAACTGAAAGATACATGCTCTTGCATTCTCATCCTCATTTCTTCCATTGAAACAAGAAGAGAGGCAGGAACTGGCAGTTGTACCCTAAAAAAGTGACAGTGTGATATATTGTGACTGTTCTGGCTGAAATTTTAATTACCCACTGTAACCTTTATGTCACCAAGATATATCTAATCCAGCCTTGAACAAAGACTCATTTGGCGTTCTCTTGTTAGAGTAAATGAAAAAGATAGTTAATTTTAATATGGGGTTTGGATAGGGTGGAAATTAGAAAGAAAGAGAGATAAGCGTAGAAAAACTTTGAAGTAGCAAAGCTTTCCCCGCCTGAGGGCAGCTTACATGTTGCCCCTCCTGAGCAGGGGTTAGCGCAAGTGACTTTGAAGATCACAGTGATGCCACAACAGTCAGTGTGTGCCTCACCAGTTACGGTGGAAGAGAAGAGCACTATCTCTCTCTTCTTCAGTCATCTCCTTTCCTTCTGTCCCTCTACCATCAGGCTCACTCTCTGCATTGCTTACAGGTCCCTTGCCCTTGACAAGGCAGGACTGTCAGCTACATTCTCTCTCATAACTTCTTTTCTTGCCTCATACAGAGAACCACACGACCTGCTCAATGCTTCAGCTCAGGAAACCCTTGGGACAACAGAGGCTCGGTTCAGTCCCTTCAAGAAAATCTGTACATTCTGCCATTATTTAATCACTCATTATTTAATCAATGCTGTTTTGATCACATATTATTGTTTTTTCTTCTGTTGAAATGTGAATTGAAGAATATTCAGACCAATCATGTGGTTTAATTTAATGAAAATGATTGAGAACTGAGGAAAAAATACACAATAGAGGCAATCAATATACCTCTGCACTCTATTCCAAGTCCCCTGAAGTTGCAAGATTTATGTAAGGAACAGACCCAATTTTTAGTCTTTACTGAACGTTAATAAGGGAAGTAGCAATGTCCGATTCATGAACGAACTGTTCTATCAAGTTGAACCTTTTCAATGAATTGCTCAATCCAGTTCACAAAACCAGTCAGACCTGCATTACTCAAAGTCAAGGCAGATTGCAGGAACCATTGATGCCATGAGAAATGCAGTGCAATGATTCATTTTCAAATTACACTGATGCAGTTTAGGAGTTTAATTCACTGACTCTGGTATTCTGGTTGTTCACCTAAAGGGATATTTCACGCAAAATAAATACATAAATAAAAATGATGTCATCATTTACTCACCCTAATATACTGTAGTGAGCAGAGCACAACAAAGACATTTCAGAAAATGTTGGTAGCCAGACCTTTATTTTTTTTAGAACTACTGACATCCATTGTACATACACAAAAAGGCATATTTTAAAGGGGTCATATATTGGTAAATGCACTTTTTCAAGTTGATTGTACTGAAATGTGTTGGCGGTGCCTGTACACAACCATCATATAATGATTAAAATACAGTGTTTTTATTTTAAACTTCTTATATGTTTTCCCCTGCTTCAAATTGAGCCGTTCGATTTTGTGACATCACTAAATAGGACACCCCTCCCATGATTGTTGATTGACGGCAGCGTTTCAACACATGCCCGCCCAGAGGGAGTTAGTCCGTCATTGTTGATACGCTGGAGCAGAATGGCGTCTAAGCGATTGTGTTGTTCTGTTCTTGGGTGTTATAACGAACACAGCAGTCATTTTGATGTTCCTAAATCCGAAACGCTGAAGATGCTATGGCTGAGTTTTGTTTTCGAAGGGAATATTTCCCACGAGCAACGTCAATGCTTTCATGTTTGAGCGAATCATTTCTCACCAGACTGCTTTATAAACGAGGGTCAGTTTGAGCTGGTTTTGCTAAGAAGCTGCTACTGAAAAAAAGAATCGATAACTATTCAGGTCCCTGCTGCACCTATACCTATACCTGAATAACATTAATGTTTAAGTACTTCACCCTGGTTCTAACCCTAAACTTGACATAAACTGTAAACTTGTCCATCAAATTTGATTGGTTGATGATGATTGAACAAAGATGTTGATCCTGGAACATGTGGTACTTGGTGAAATCACGCTCACCCCAGAGGAAGTGAATGTATTAACCTTTAAAATAATCTTTGCAAATCGCTTGCAAGCTTTATGCATGCATTACGCCATGTTTTCTAGGTACGACTTTCTCAATATAATTCATAATCCCACATTTATAATGAACCCATTATGGTTATTGTTTTATTACAAACTGAGTACGTATACATTGGTAAACACAGCGAAGATAGATCAAAGTGACTTCTTTTGAACTTCTTTCTCCAAAATATACCCTCAACAGTTGTCAAGGCAACACTTCATGTGACTTATGTCATGTGCCATGTGCCATTTAAAGGCATATTCACTGAAACAGCGAGCTGAAAACAGCTATTTTTGGAAATGAAAACAGCTAAATTAACGTTTTCTTCCAATACTAATGAGAATTTTTAACTAAATTATATTACAAACTTTTTATTTAGACCCTAAAAAAATCTAATTAAATTGTTTTAAATTGTGTAATTGAGAAATGGCATGTTATGACCCCTTTAAAAAAAATTCTATTTTCCACAAAAGAAATTAAGACACAACAGGTTTGGAACAACATGAGCAAATGATGACAAGATTTTTAGTTTTGGATTAACGATCCCTTTAAATCAAACAACTTTTTCAACTATTTCTAACATTGAAGAGCCTACACTATTTTGGATGGATAAAAGCAAATTAATAAGTGCCTATTCTTTGCTGCTTTTTTATTAGACCACAAGGATACCCCAATTACTACAGGAAGTGTTTGGATGATTGCAGAAGAGCTGCATGTTTAAAAAAAGGCAGAAGGCAGAATACATTCATGTTTGTCAAGGGATTTCACATCTCCCAGCTCCAATCCCCTAGCGTGTCTCCTAGAGCTTTATGATTTAATACTCTGAACGCGTGTCAGTATTCCTAAAAAAAAACCTGTGCAGTACAACTGGTTCCTCAAGGGTAAACACATTCTTTTATCCATCATTGGGCCTGAGGCAGACCTGTCCAAACGAACATCGTTTACATGAACAGCTCTATCTTGGATAAGTCCTCAGTGGTTGTGGCCAGAAGTGGGCTTGCTTTGAGCAGTGGCGCTGGATTTTAAACTTCCGTTCCACGGCGTATGGATCTCAGGTGGGGACGGTTGACAGTGGCCGGTCACGCCATGCTGCCTGGCACTATTAAGGGAAGCCATCACACAGCAGCACGATGGGAATTATTTATGGCCCAGAGGACGATGGCAAAAACTGGAGCTTGCCCTCTGGATGCGGTGTGACAGCCTGCTAAATCACCATCTTACTTTAGCCTCTAAAGCTAGAGTTAGCGCCACACTATCCACAGTAGAGTGAATTACCACCATATAGACAAAATTCCATGATGAATACATTGATTAGAACACTGTATTCCTGATAAAACCCCTGCAGCCATGCATAGACCTCTCGCAAATAACAGGAAATGGTCCACATTTCAGTCGAGCCTGTCGATGCGAAAAGATCACCAGGTGAAAAAAAAAAAATCACCATGAGACTGTATTAACTTATTTGTTCAATTTCCACAAACCACAAGTTCTTCAGCCACCCATCAGCATTTGAGATGTTGAAATGGTAGAGCTCTGTGTAATTTATATGCCGGCATTCAGGTGTGGGACATTATCCCTCATGGAGGGGGACCACTCAATTTTTCAGCCTTCCATATGCTGACAGTGTGAAGTGGGAAATAGTGAGGATATTTGCCTAATATAACTGCACTTCAATTTACTGTACAAGCAATTTTTCATCTGTGTGGCTCGCGCATTATCCTATGTCAAGAAAAGCCACACATGGAGGGCAGGCTCATATTTACGAGCATTTGTGTTAATAATGTGCATAAGGCATGTGACATTAGAGAGGTCCCTCTCCACTAGAGTAGCACTCTGTGAATGATTAATCTCTCCTTTAGCATGGACTATTTATTGCTGCTCCTACATTGCAGCTATGCGACCAGTAATTAATTCCAGTTCCTTCAAACATCCTGGTTCTTTGATAAGTTAGCAAGATTAACTTATGTGGAGTCATTTGACACGTCAACAATATATTTTTTTTAACTCGCGGATATATGACAGCTCTTAAAATCCTCAATCTCACTCAAGAGTATCCTCTGAATATTCAGCTGTTCCTGAAACAAATCAGCAAAAAATAATTAAGGGGTTCAGTCAAGCAAATAATTACATTGATTGATTCATATGGGAGCGCACAGACACTTCAGACTCATGGAAGAAATAAAATATGCTTGGGAACAAGCTAATGAAATGACAAGGTGCTCAGACAAAAAGGAAGAAAAAAAATTATTGTCCACATGTGGAGAGGCCATGTTTAATGGCTCCTAACCCATGGCGGCAATCTGAACTAAGCCAAAATAAGGCTTGGTCTGCACTCAGTCTCAGCATTTTGTGGAGAGGATTAATTCTATCGTAATTAAAGGTTTTGTTGTGGCTTCTCTTGAAGCAGTAGTAGCAGCACTTTCTCTTCCTGAGTGGGATGAATTAGCCAGTGGCTCGGATGTTTAGTCTCAGCCTCTGCATCCTTAGCTGTGACCTACTGTAACATTGAAGCCCAATATGGTACAAAGAAATCTCTTTTAAAATTCTCTTAAAAACATATATAAGTTTCCCCCTTATTGTAATATGGTTCCTTCCTTATAAGCATTTATTCTGCATCTCTAGATTTCAAACGATTAAAAATAAGATGCATGCCAATATATAATTAATTCAATTATTCATTGTACGCTGGTGACGTAAGACGCTGCTGACGTGTTCTCTGGTTACTGGGGACATAACCGGAAGACAATACTATGTGAAATAAAGTCGTAATTTTTGTTATTTTTGGACCAAAATTTATTTTCGATGCTTCAAAACTTTCTTAACTATTCCACTGATGTCACATGGACTACTTTGATGATGTCTGTATTTCCTTTCTGAACAAGGACAGTTTACCGTACATACATTTTCAAAGGAGGGACAGAAAAGAGACAGAAAACTCTCAAACTAATTCTAAAATATCTTAAACTTTTCTGAAGATGAACGGAGGACTTACAGGCTTGGAACGACATGCGGGTGAGTCATTAATGACATAGATTTCACTTTTGGCTGAACTAACTCTTTAAAGACCAGGGGTCTCATTTAGAAGCGTGTGTGTACGCACAAAACAGGGCTGGAAACCAGTTTCTGTGATTACGTGGTCTAAATTCCTGTCTTTTTATACTATTGTATTTAGAGTTTTAAAAAAAATTACACTAGTCACATCGCATTGCATTATGCATCTGACCTGCCAGCTGATATCTAATACATAGAAAACACAAATACAACACACTGCACTTGAATGAATAAATGTATTTGCTTATTACCAGTTTAATATTATCTCTTCTTTTTTAATAAAAACAATAAATGGCTTTATTTTTTTAATTCCATACGTAAATTTCTAAATGTTTACTTTTTTGATTTATGAATTATAACAGACTGATTTGGGGGGGGGGGCTATTACTTTTTTTAAAAATGTTTTTATTATTATTTAACAATTTCTTGCTTTTTGTTAGTTTTTATTAGTAGTAATTTTTATATAAACATTTAACTTTTAAAATAAAGTTTCTTATATTTGGGCCTCCATCCTCATCTATTGTACAGTATATGATAATGATATTGGTGGAGGGTGGTGAGGCCCACATCAGTATTTTTTCAGGAGGCCAAGGACCCTCTAGCTACTGCCCTGACCGCAGTCCTAGA
>JAOTRC010000005.1:18113732-18128778 GCA_027497675.1 Cyprinella lutrensis
AGGGTGGTGAGGCCCACATCAGTATTTTTTCAGGAGGCCAAGGACCCTCTAGCTACTGCCCTGACCGCAGTCCTAGAGATTTAGCTGTGGATTATAGCAGTCTAAAGAGACATTGTAGTTAATTAATGTGACACAGAGGACTTGTTTTCCTTTAGCAAGTTAACTCTGTAAAGCACCAAATCAGCAATTAAGTAGCTCTATTTGTAAAGTCTGTTTTCCAATGCTGTAACACCTTTCTGACTTTCTGCTAGATGGTCAAAGACTTTCTTTGAAAGCTAAATTAGGTTTGCATCATATGTAGAATCATCAGGATTGCCAGAGTGGAAAATTGAGTAAAGAGACCTAGTTATGGATGCATGAAATTATATCCAAACACTCAAGCGTTTGACAGACATGAACACGAGTCTCCTTGTCGTTACGTTATAATTAGGCGGCATACTGATCAGGAGTCATACCATCACTTTTATCAAATCATATTTGACCAGTCAAGATTGAAATATTTTTTTTTACTATGTGAATGCACGATTTGGATGTCATAAGGAAAAACAGGCTAATGAATGTGTAAATCTGCCATAAAAAGGAGGCAAAAGTCAGGCAACAAATCGAGCACGCATCTGTCTTCAACCTAGAAAATGTCATGTCCTATTAATCTAATCTGAATGCCTGCCCAGTGATGTGCATTTAATTGCACACAAGTGCATCCTGACTGTATTTTGCTTCATTTCACACTAACATACAGACACACAAAACAGAGTGATTCTCTGAGAAACTGCTTCCGCTTTAGATATCTACAGAAAGCAGTACAAATACAACTTAATAGAATGTCAATGAACCAACTAACGCCCTTATATAGACAAACACAGGAAATTCATGTGTCAACAGAACTCTTACAATCTTGTTGTAAACAAATACGAATCTTCCCCCAACAAAAAATACTAGACAAAAGCTTTTCAGTGTCAGATTGAGCAAAGAATTGTGAACCCCATGTTGTTGACATAGGTAGGAAAAATCTCCTATTCTAGCATCTCAAGTCTGCAGGCTACCACCTTATGTCTCTGTACGTCAGAGAAACACACACACACAGCCGCATATGGGCAGCAGTGACGCCACATTAGCTCAGCTTCAGGTTACACTACAGAAACAGGGGTGAAACATTCACAGAGAACAGCATGAGGAGGAGAAAGAAATGGAGGATGAGAGTACTGTAGAGTTGATGAGTGAAAGGAGAAGACAGAGAGGCTGTTTGATTAACACACTTGTTTTGAAAATCATTCAAATAATAAATTAATTGAAAACAATTACATTTATGCAATAGAGTGTGCTCTGATGTGCTTATAAATGCCTCCTCATTGTTACCATTGTAATCAACCTCATTATTATGAATGATGACTTTCATTTTTGGGTGTACGGTCATTAAGCTGTTTTATGTATGTATCAGAATTGTATCAAGATATCATACTGCAATAATAGCACTCGAGTTTTTCACATATCTCAGCAACCCAGCATATGCATTATTTATTGCATTACTGTAATATTTAAATAGACAGACTTCAAATCAACTGTTTAAAAAGCTAAAATATACAGCAAAAACTTTAGAGATACACCAGTTAAAATTCTGGCCAATATCGATGATATCTGATATTAAAATGATACTATTTCATATGAATGAATTACAAAATAAAACAGTTAAAATGAAAATAATCATTTTAAAATACTACAACTTAATTTAGGCATCACAACATTATAAATGTGTAAGATGAAATTGGATGAGATTTGCTAAAGACCACATATAACAATGTATTATTGACGTTTTAAATAGTAACTTTAAGTGAGCATTACTGACAACAAAGGTAAATCTAAAATGCACACATAAGGTAAATAAGCATGTGCAATTAAATATCCAATATCGGCCGATATCAAACACAACATCAAAAAATTACCAATAACAAATTATAATAAATTCCAATAACGGCTGTTAACGATCATGTAAATAGCTTACATAAAAAACAATGTGCAACAAAAACTTTATTCTATAACAATGGGTTTCCAAAGATATTCCAAATAACAGTGACAAAGGGAAAGAGAGCAAGAGGGAGAGAAACAGAGCACACATTCAGTCAACTGTGAGATGTACAGTTCCAGTGAGTGCACTGCAGACAAGGGATGCTAACAATTAGTTGACGATCGATTAAGCAAGGTCATGCGCGTGCTGCTCAACCACGAAACACGTTAACACCAGCAGACACGAGGAAAAATTAAGTGAGTGTGTTGGAGTTATGTTTAGGATCATTTTTTTTACGTTAAAAGGCGACTAAGTCGACTAATCGCGGCAGCACTAGCATGTTCAGGGCAGCTAAATGGCTGGTTTGAAGGCTAGATTTAATTTTGCGCCAAGTATTTCAGTGCATTTCACATAGTCAGAAAGTCAGGAGTCAGGAGTATCCCTTTAAGGAAGAACAAAAAGCTAATTTAAGTATGTTTAGGACATGATTAGGACTCTAACTAATATGGTATATAATATATATCTGACTGGCCCAATTACAATACTTATGCTTAGATAAGTATGCTCAACAGGTGACATTTTATATTATGGCCCTTAAGTTGAGTGCAAAATAAAATGGACACAACGAAATGACAATGTTTTTTTTTAGTCGTTTAGATTAGGCGACTAATCGAATCATTAGTCAAAAGATTAGTCGTTAGTGGCAGCACTAGAACATGCAAAATACATCTAAAGTCCTGCGTAAATGCCCTGAGCTCGAACCCACTTTCAACAATATCGAATTCACAATCACAAACAAACAATCACATCATTCCAGTAGCTTCAGCCAATCTGACTCTGTTTCTGGCTTATTGTACAGCCTCACAGTCTCCTGCAGTGCAGATGTGTGCTCCGTCAGTTTAAACCCAAGATAAGGGAGGATTTACTGGCAGATAGAAAGTGATTGACGCAGCTCATGCAAGGTCAGCTCACCAAAATGAGGGCTAACAGAGGAAATGTGGGCATTCTGTCTACCTAAGGGCCTGTGTGTTTGTGTCTGTGAGCCTGTCTATGAAATCTGGTTGATTGTGTGTGTGAGAGATGTTCCAGCGATCTCTATGTGAGCAATTATGCACACTTTTAACTATTATGTTCTCCACTGGAGATAAGAACGTTCATTTCACGTATTACTCAACACAGAAATCGGCATATCCAATTTAAAAAAGTGGAACACGAAATATCTGGCTCTTTAATAGGTAAAAAGCTAATTCAAATGAATGAGTAATTAGCTATTTTTCAAATAGAATATGAATTGCATCCTCTATTCTTCTATGTACCCATCCATCTACCAATCTCTAAGGCCTAACAAACCTGCAAACCTCGGGGTTTTTAAACTTCTCAAAACTTTTTAAACCAAAATGTTGCATACATTTGATTTATACAGTTAAAGTAAACTTTATTTTAATTCAATTCATTTGAATTCTACATAATCAATTTTAAAGGTGCAGTGTGTATTTTTTAGCGACATCTAGCAGTTCGGTTGCGAGTTATGGCTCAACCCACTGCTCACTCCTCCCTTTATGGTGGCTAAACAGGGACAAACATATCATTGTCTGAAACAGTACAGAGTAAGCCAAGAGTGTGTAACATTGTCACTGTTTCTGTACCATGGTCCATTATAATCCACATCATGGATAAAGTATACAAAGCCATCAGTCAGGTAAGGATCAAGGGCCTTTATATATAAATAATAATAGTAATCATCTGATTGTCTCACAAACATAACCAGCACATTTCTACCCACACAGCAAACCCATAATACAGCAAGGGAGAAGAACCATTTAAACTATGCAACTATATGTTCTCTAACAGAGAAGTAAAAGTTTAGCAGGATAAATATAAACTGATACTGTGGCTGAGCTTGTTAAAGCGTAAAGCCTTGTATAAACTCTACATTTAAACTCCAAAGTTGCATGCGGAAAAAAGGCCGACATGATTGTAACAGCGTGCACGCCTCCACATCCCCTAGACACCATTTACGACACACAATAGGCTTTTTTCTCAGATTTTGAAAACTCTTCACAATCGACTTAAAATGCTTTCAAGATCGACTTGTCCACCGGGATCGACGGATTGGCTATTTACGGTCAATGACAAGAGTGCTAATCAGGTGTCTCAGGAACGTAACCAGCACATTTATCTCCACATAGCAAAGCCATAACACAGCGAGGGAGAAGAACTAAGTTACATGAAACAATCCAACTAGATATTTTACACCACTGACAAGGGAAAAGTCACAACTCACGGTGTCTATGGCCAACTTCTGACTTTCTAACTTTCTGCTGCTTCTCTTTCAAGGCAGTGACGAAACGCACTCTGTACAGTAAACATGACATCACAATATGTCGACCTTCATAGAAGGGGGTACCCCTCTTTATACACCACTGAAAACATAGATATGGATGTCATACTGCATTTATGTTAATAGATACTCAGATTTTACACACTACACCTTTAAGTTCACCATAGACTGAGCAGAGAAAAAAATGCCAAAAAAGTGAAAGATGATAGAGAAGAAACAGGTAAACTCATAAAGACAAAGTCTTCTGTTTAAAAGCCAGTCTCATGAGGTTCCACATACTGGGCCTGGTAAAGTATGTTTGAAAGACACCAAAGGCTATTGGCTTAGTCACAAAGGTCTCTTCTCCTAAAGAGCGTCCTTTGAAAATTCACAGGTGACATGTAGCCAAGCAGACAGCTTTAAAATGACTGATATTCCCTACAGTGAGTCGCTTGGCTTTGAAAGATGCATAAATGAAAAAAAACTGATTACCACCCAGGAGATTTGAGCAGAGCTTCAATGAAAAACTGGTCTGTAGAAACAAGCTCAGTCTAGAAAGCCTCAGGACTGTGGATAAACTGACTGAAGAGAGTGTGATCTCTTCTTACACTCTCTCAAATGAAGATGGCTACAATTTGCACATGAAAGTAATTACCCAGATGTGAGGACGTGATTGACGTGGCGGCAGGTTCCTGGTGTCCGAGGCAGCGTGGAGAAGAGGCGTTCTCCAGAAGCCAGGAGCAGCTAGCGGAGCGGAAAATAGAGGAGAAGACGACCTGCCAATTTGTGTATCCAGGGACCTACAGGAAGAAGAGGATCATATCGTCACCCTATTGCTGAAGAGAAGATGCGATAAGAGACTAAAGCGAACAGAAAATCAAACAGTTGTTCATTGCTTCCCCATGAAACTCTTGAAACTGGGCTGCACTCCAAGGCAATGTCTCACAAATGAAACTCAGCCCAGGATACCACCTTTTCCCGTTTCAGAGTTTGATGTGATGCTGCTGACCAGGCCTCCTAGTTGTGCTAATCTGGCTAATGGCTAAGCAGTGGAGTCTTATCAGGGGACAACATGCTTTGTTCACACAATCCAAATAGCCATCCGAGCTCACACATGGCCGATGGTGGGAAAGCTAGGCAGACGGTGAGCGAATGCCAATGAGCATTGCCAGCCAAGCTGAGATTTCATTACTTCCTGGACGTGCTCTCGAGCCACAAACAGCTGTAGGCTGGGCCCGAGGTCTACCACCTGTGCCCAGTTCCTCTGTAATCCCTAAAGTCTCTTTGCCGCCTGACCTTTGAGAGTGTCGATGGGCACAAATCCTATTTCGATAGCGGATAAGGGACAAACTGTAGTCCCATCTACAAAAGAGCTATGTGAAGCTGCGTCACATACCAACAAAACAGTCGGAACAAGTACATAGGTGAGCATAAATTCTGAAGAGTAAAACAGAGCCATAAAAGTTTAATTTGTGGTTGGTAGGTAGTACCTAGCCAAGGCAATGAGACCAGCTATTTTGGAGCTGTAGCTTTCATTCATAATTTACATTATAGTTTCAGCTGAGAGTAAAAGTCTCTCTCTGTTTCCCAATGTCTCTTGTCATGCACACAAGGCTGTGGTGTCACTTAGCTGTGTATGAGTGAACTGATATGTGCAGGGGCTCTAGAAACACAGGCCAAAATGAGAGTACGAACCAGATTTTCTGCGGACTTTCCCTCTTCCACTGACAAGCAACAAGAAGCCATTAATTTTAACATCTTGGGGAGGTGGGGGTCTAAGAATTTTGATGTGTTACTAGAATTGTACACTAGAATCAGAAAGAGCTTTATTGCCAAGTGTTCTTGCACACGCAAGGAATTTGTGTTGGTGCTGAGGCTTCCAGTGCACATATACAAATACAACAAGAAACATAGTAATACTTATGGAAATATAAAAAATATGAGAATTAAAGTATCACAGTTGGGTTTATTCAGAATAAACATTTTCAGATTTACAGATTATGAGCTTGTTTACAGTGTTTTAAATATTATAATTATAAATTATCTACATAAAATAAATGATCTACATAAAAGGCATATCTACACAAATAATACACACTAGAATAGAATTGTATTGGCCTCTTTAGTGTTATTTGCACAGTGGTCGCTATGACTGTAGTTCACCCAAAAAATGTAAATTGCATCACTATTTATTCACCATCATGTCATTACAAACCTTTATTCTTTCTGAAGCACACAAAATATGATATTTTGAGTGACAAATGGATCATTTTCACAACATGATTCAAAAAGTTATCTCTTTTCAAATGAATCAAAGTAAAGACAATTGGAAGGGAAGAATTTAGCATTAAGAGATCTGAAATCACCATAGTGACCCCAAACACAACATTGCACCCATTTTTTTATTTTTTTATTTTTTTTTCTACAGAAAGTCATAAATGAGAGAGAAAATCTTCCAGGTTTGGAAGACCTGAGCACGAGCCCTTTTATTTATTTATATTTTTGTGCAAACTATCATTTTAAAGTTAAAGCACAAACAAGTGTGAAATTCTTGAGAGTAAATAACTTAAAGGGTTAGTTCACCCAAAAATGAAAATTATGTCATTAATGACTCACCCTCATGTCATTCCAAGCCCAATTTTAAATTTAGCCGAGCTTTCTGTCCCTCCTTTGAAAATGTATATTACGGTATACTGTCCTTGTCCAGAAAGGAAATAAAGACATCATCAAAGTCGTCCATTTGACATCTGTGGGTTAGTTAGAATGTTTCGAAGCATTGAAAATACATTTTGGTCCAAAAATAACAAAAACTATAACTTTATTCATCAATGTATCGTCTTCTGGTTCTGTTGTCAATCCGCATTCACGAGTCCGCATGATGTGAGACGCTGCTGACGTGGATCTGGTGCGTCCATGTATTCGGGTTAAAATAAATATGACTGGGCAAAAATATTACACAGAATGTCTTCCTCTGTGTCGAAATCCTTAGACATGTTTGTGAAGATTGTTTTGTTTACAGCGTGCGTCTCCCTCAGACCGTAAACGAAGCTCGGGCGCACTGATAACACGTTAGCTGCGTCTATACGTCAGCAGCATCACTGAACGCGGATTGACAACAGAACCGGAAGACAATCCTATGCTGAATAAAGTCATAGTTTTTGTTATTTTTGTACCAAAATGTATTTTCAATTCTTCAAAACATTCTCACTAACCCACTGATGTCACATGGACTACTTTGATGATGTCTGTATTTCCTTTCTGGACAAAGACAGTATACCGTAATATACATTTTCAATGGAGGGACAGAAACAGCTCTCGGACTAAATCTAAAATATCTTAAACAGTGTCCTGAAGATGAACGGAGGTCTTACGGGCTTGGAACGACATGAGGGTGAGTCATTAATTACATAATTTTCATTTTTTGGGTGAACTAACCCTTTAAGGACTTCAGAGTGTCCTGTTCGCCTCCGCTCTATCTAGGCCTATAAGCATTCAGTCAGCTGAAGCGTCAAGAGCGTTTTTAAAACCCATCTGCACATTCTCACCAACAAGAAGTCTCAGGTGGCCTGGAAGTGAAAGAACTGAAGAGATAGATTAGAGAGAGTATGACAGAGCGAGCAACTACAGTGGAAAAACACTCAGGCTATGTACCGGCCAGCACCAAACTGTGCCACAAAGGACTAACGGTATTTAGTCACAAACTACACAAACAGAGAGCTTGTCACTTTAAGTAGGGCACTATTCTGAATTCCACACAAGCCAATACATCATTCCCCATGTTAGCTCCTCTGTCATTCCCTTTTGCACCCTCATAACAACCCATTTTTGTTGCTAGGAATCGGGAATGTTCATTCAAATAAATTCAACATGGCTTCAGGCGCATGAAATGATTGTCACAAATATGGTTTAAAGGCAGCCAGGCTTATCCTCAATACATTGAATGCTAAGGGGAAAAAACCTTGGGACGTTAAAGGATAAAAGAGCAATCTTCTTCAGGTCCGCCTAGTTGAATAAGTAATTAAAAGGCTGTCACTTTTAGGTGATGCATCAGATTGACCTGAATGACACTAACGGATGCCACACTATTTGCAGATAATAGGGTATATAGACCATAGCAGAGGGTAATGTAATTAATAAAAACACCCAGTAAGAGCACATAATGTGCTTCCCCATCAGCCAGCCACAAAAAGAAACACAGATAGGCTAGAGTCTGCATTTATGTCAACAAAAGAGACATACAGAAACTGAAAAATAAAAAAAACAGAAGGCAGCAGGGATTCGGCAAGTAAAAAAAGTAGTACTTAGTAGAGTTTAGTAGATAGTAGGTTTAGTAGAGTTTTCGTTTTACAGACATTTTGATGATATTCGGGTCAAATATCGCCTCTTAATTAGGTAAGTTAAGTTGAGGAGGCAGGCTAGACATTATCAGGCCATACAGAATGCAAAGTGTTCATTAGCCTAACTTTTAAATAGATGAAAAAAAAACATGAACGTCCAATTGGCGTCAATCAACACCAATTGGTTTTTTAGTATGGAGGGAGTGGTAGGTTGGTGAAACAGGCAGTGGAGCTCGAGAAGTGCCTCCTGCCACTCTCACTTGCATAAAGCCACGTCAGCGTCCCCAAGGTTACCATCTGCCTCTCAGCAGAGCGAGGCAGCTCTCCACGAAACACACTTAATCACCGAGCAACCTCTTATACACTCATTTCCGGGTCTTTCTCAGAGGAGGCTGCTCCTAACAGAGGGGATTTTTCAAAGCACTGATACACACAAGGCTGTCTTACTCATTACAAAAAAAAACACAAGTCGTCACATTCACACCGCAGTCTCGCTCTTTCTGAGGTGCTTTGTTTCAACTAGCCACTGGCACACTGGAATCAATTCATCAAAAGCTTAAGCAGCTAATGAACTGAAGCATGATGGAAATGAGAGCATTCAAGGAAGAAAGAATGGATTAGAATATTATAGGACAGAGCTCCTGTAGTGTTTTTTTTTTTTAATTTTGATGGTGGCATTAATATGCTATATTGCAACGTTTTACATCATAAACTTGGGAACAAATGACATTTCATGAAAAGTCGGAGCTATTTATGATGAAAAAAAATTGTTTTTAGAAATCAGTCTTAAGCCCAAGGTCTTTGAAAATAATGTTGGAGAATTCCATCTCAGTATGGCTGCAAGTTCATTTCAGGAGGCAAGTTATTTATTTGTTATCAGTTTCCAGAGAGAATAAAATATGTACATATTTAGCACTGCGAGACCTCTGCAGTCAAGCTAGCCACCTCAATACTGCTCCACAAGAACAGACAACCCACATCACTTTGTGTTTACACCAAGAAAACAAGCATATACATACAGTACAGCTGCATTTAGATATCCCCACATCTTTAACATATATATTCTCACGTATGAGCTCCAATGCAAAAAAGTATCCAAACTAAGCTAGAAAGACCAATTACCCATCTCACATGAGTTAAAAGAGTATGATCTATTGTGTATTGCGCCAGTGTACTATTCCGGTTCTGCGGGCAGAAATGTAGCCTCGCCAGAGGGGGTTAAGTAAGTAGATGAGCCTGAGGTGCAACCTCCCATGACTTATGCACACTTTTCCCGCAATGGAACCATCTTGGCAGGATACAGATTTACACTGTGCTCCGGCATACCCAGGCCGCTACGCTACACTGCATGCACAAAGAGAAAAACATGAAAAGCTCAGCAGAGCCGGGTAATGAAAGATTAGATGAAAGATTAGAGGACTAGCTGTACCATCTCAGATTTACTCAACCTTTGCAATCTCTTGATGTCTCCATAACTATATTGGAGAGGATAATAATATGATAGGCATCATCTCCATCATTGACAGGTGAAGCATGGCAGAGAACAATAATCAATCCGGTCACATTGATATCCTCCATCCGAAAGCTATGAAACTCAACGGTGAATGTTTATGGGCTTTAAAGAATGATTACGATGCCATTTTATGTTATTGAAACTTTAGATGTGGCATCTTGGAATCTGCTTACCACAAACATGAGCATTTAATATGATAATATGACTTTAACAGCTGAGTCTTGGTGACACCAAATGACGCAAACAACGTTATATTTTAAATTGACATTTCTACAATATAAGATTAAATGGTCTTAACAGTATGCACTACAGATCCTTTAGCAATTTCACACGCATCAAGCCTCATTTGAATATTCAAGAAATGGTACACGGTTACTTTATTTGCATATTTCATCCACACGCTGATTGTACATTGAAAGTCAAATGTTTTATGAATAACTACAAGTGCTCTCAAGTTCCCCCATTAAGAAGAGGCACATCTCAGAGCTGTACATCTTCTCGTGTCTCTACACAGAAAGAGCACATCAACTGCATTCCAGCAAGGGACAAAAACCGCTTTTATCGGCCTTAGCCCCTCTGTGGTTTTGTTTCGTAATGGTCTTGATGGAACATCAAGGCTGATGGCCACTACTTTCCACATCCAAACCCAATAGATATGGGGAGAGTGATGCACTTCAATGTGTATACAGCCCCATTATCAGGCCTGTAATCACACTTTCTTTTTCCCTAATGGAGTTTTGGTCGACTCTGTGAGATTGTTCGTTCTTTCAGGTCGATGGGAATACATCATGCTCATATTCTGGGTGATATTGATCTAGCACTAGTCAATAATGCCTTTTGGGAGATACAACAAACAACAAACCATACCAACACATGCAGGAAACTGATATGTTTGTTGAAAGGGGAGACTCTAGAGAGAGGCCACATCCAAGCCTTTTCAAAAATAATTAAATACAAGCATAATCCAAACAGTAATGTGTATAAACTATAAAAATCGTATCTTAAGTGTGAGTTATTTTCAAACGGCATCCATATTAACAGGATGGCTCTCCAATAAAAAAAAAAAATCTCAGTAATGGAAATGGAAATTTTGAAAAAGTGTGTAAAAATCAAAGCCTGGAGTGCTATATAACTACTTTAAACAAGCCATAAGTCATCTACATTTAGACAGTTTTTATTTTTTTATTTTGCTAGGACGGATGTTAAGGGGTACAGTTGGTCTGTCCTCGTCCATCTGAAGGCTTTGGACCATGTGACGGCACACATGGACCGACTCCTCTCATGATGAGCTGATGTCTTAAATCTGCAAAACTGAATTCATACTGAAATAAATCTATATCAGCAAGTAAAAAAAAAGTATTTCAAAAATATATTTCAAGACATGATACTATTAAATTCTGAGTAAAAATCAAGAGTCGAAAAAATAAATTAAAAAAAAAAACACTCTGTTGGGGTTTATATTGCAATGATAGGATGACTGTGCCTCATCTCTTATTTAACACCACCATTGAAGAAGAATTTGTGAGAAAGTTTCATTTTTGCCAGAAAAATCTCTTGCTTGAACATTTTCAAGGAATCATATTTTCCCATCTGGACTGTGAATGTGTGACCAGGGGGGATGTGTTTATCGATTCTTACACTTAAGTCCAATAATACATATTTATTAAGGGCTAAATCGTATGTTGTTACTTACCATAAAACACTACATATTTTAACCCCGTCAAAGTACATTTGTAATTCAAATTCTTAAAATTGGAATAGATAATGAAACAACCACAATCAATTTAACAAAACATGTTTGTAATCCATGGCATTTATTTTTACAAAACATATTTTTTGCCAACCTTGCTACACTCAAAATGTGTTAGGGATGAAGGTCAACACAAAAATGGCTAGTGCTTATAACTAGTAAATATCAGCACAACACCACATTATTTACAGCCAATATTCTTGTTTAGAGCACAAAAAAAAATTATCTTAAAAAATACTGTAATGTAGCAATTCTCATCTCAAATAAATGGAATATAATTTTAATAACTGGCCATGAATATGTCCAGTAATAGCATACATACTAAGAAAGATGTGTTTGGCACATACAACAACAGAGAATTATTCCTATATCTTGAATATAGGCGTTTAGAATTCAACTAATGCAACTAGAAAGTAATAACTGGGCTATTATAAGCTAGAAAACATGCATATACACAGGAATGCATCATATACAGTTGGCAATGGCTCATATCTGAGTTTAATGAAAAAGTCCATGTATGTGTGTGTGTCTTCTGACACGCAGCGGCCTCATAAATATGAAAACTATAAATATGATTCAAATATTATTCAAAATACATTAAGGTATAGTAATAAGTCAAAGGTAAACAGCACACAACAGACATTCTACTGACAATAAGCAAGTTTTTATTCTATTTATTCTACTAAGTAAACTAACCCTTTGTTTCAACTAGCACTCATTTAATAGTAATTGAATAATTTCCCGCTCATTTTGAGATCTTTTACATCTCTTTTTGTATAATGTTTTATTCCAACACACATTACAAGGGTATGCTTCTCCTGTGTTTGCATTTGCCGTGTACTGTGAATTGAATTTAATGTTATCCTTGTAACCGACAAGACTGTGCAAACATGCTTTTAGTTTTTAGTGTTCGACCCTTACCAAAATACACAAGGAATGTCTCTCTCTAATAAGTCTATTCCCACGTCAGCATGGGCACATCTGCAAACAAACCGTATGCAACATAACACGTTTTTATTTCTCTTTGAAATATTGTAGCCTTGTCCATGCTGTAAGCCTCATCAAATCCAGTGCCACAGATGTCATGACACCACTCACAGATATCATGATGTTTCCATCCACCACACACACAAGTCCTGAATCCAATCCACTCTGTTGCAAGTATTTACACTGATGTCGCTGAACTGACAGTAATACACACGAATATATATATATATAAATATATATTATTTTTTACCTATGTAGAACTGACAATATGAGCTAAAATATGTTAACATAGACATGTTGAAACTCAGCCGCCAAAATGATCCAATTCAAGAGATATTTAAAGGCAAAATATATTTACTTTCTAATCATTAGTTTTAAGCCGTAATTTCCTAGTAAAGAATTATAAGATATCATTGAAACCACACAACTAGATATGTTCTACTAAAACAAATTGGTTGTTTTTTTTTAATTTTCAAATTTTTATATTTTCTTATCTTTTAACCAAGTATCTCTAGCCAAATACATTTTTACCAGTTTGTTTAATATCTAGGTTAATTAAGATCTCTACAATGTTTAAATTACTTTTAACCATTTCAAACACATTCCAAACAATGAATTTGGCTTTCTTACTTCTCCTTTATATCCCACATGTTTGATAAAACCAAACAACATTTGAAGTTACAAATCCCACTGCAAAAAGTCCAAGTCAAGTCACCAAGAGTTTAGAGTGTGTTTTTGCAGAGCATTATTAGCACTGCTTAAGTCAATCTAGCCAAAACATGGCCAATATGGCGCTTACCTGCTGTCCTTCACAGTTTTGTGGAGGGCTTGGTCTTGCACAATCACTTTGATGACAAAGATAAAGTTTCCTTAGTCTTGTGGTGCTATAAATGCTCCTTCCACTGCGGTCTAAAGACAACAACAGAGCCAGGTACTGGCACGCTCAGGTTTCCTGGAAGATTTGTTCCACCTGGTTCACCCCTGATTGAAGGTGAGGAGGAGCTCCCAGGCAGTTTGTCAACACAATACCACTGTTAGCAAATGGTCAACTTCTACCCCTAGTAGGTCTGAGGGGTGAACACAGTAAATTTCCACTGTAAACTCATGTTTACATATGAAATGGTAGTGAAATGTTTTACAGATAGTGAAATGTTTTAGTGTAGGCCCCTGTCCATTTGGTTTAAATTCCTTTTATAAGTGTTTGTTTCTCATTATTTTAACTTTTTTCTAGTCTGAGGTGCACATTAGACTGTTTAAAAAACACCAAGAGATTCATTTCTTTATTTTCTTTATTTTGGTATTTACATAAATCATTAGTTTATTAGCAAAACTTACCTTCTGGGTTCATGTCTGCAGGATGGTTTCCGGGGGTGTCTAAGAGGACGTGCGGCCTTCCTGTTCCTCATTTTATGCCACCCCAAAGAATTCTGGGTAGTGTAGGCATAGTCCATTTCTCAAAGGGGACAGGGGTTTATTATTTCATGTTTTATGGTGTTTATGTTTATTGTATGTAGAAATGTATTTGTTTATTATTTGGATTATTTTCTTTGTATAATTTTAGGTTGATGTATTTTGATTATTGTTTTCCTTTTCAGTATAGTTATGTATTATATGTGAACATTATTCAAATTCCCTACTACTGTAAAATGGTTGACCCTTCCAGTATAAAGGAATGTATGTTTGTCTGTGAAAGCAGTTCTGGTTAGGGACTTCTATGAGGAGGGTCACCTTGAGAGGTTTTTGTTTATAGTACTTTTTATTTTGATATTCTTTATTTGGAAGTCAATAAAGATTTCACTGACTGCAAGCAGTATCTCCTGCCTTTGCTCTGGCCATGTCTTCACATGCACAGATATCATTGAAAAACCTTTTCATTTATGGGGTCAGATGAAATAGTGAGTTTTTAGGCTACATAAGATAAAATGTATTGCATTTATATATGTATGTATATTGTAAATGTATACTAAACTAAAATACTGCATTAATATTTTTTTTTGAAAAAAAATGATATATAGAAAAATATATATTTTTTCAATGGCAAAACAGACCATACATATTGCATAAATATTAATAAATTCAATCAAATTGTCTCAAAGTACTAAATTAAAAAGAATAAATATTATAGAACAAAAATAAA
>JAOTRC010000005.1:18151509-18180010 GCA_027497675.1 Cyprinella lutrensis
TTACTTACTAGTTTGTTAATCAGAGTTTCTTGTTAGTTAATAATAGTTACTAGATTGTTAATATTGTGTTACTCAGTAGTTCTTATGTAGTTATTCATTAACGAAGGAACCGTATTCTAAAGTGTTACCAACAAATCTGCCATTTGACCTGAGAAGGCATGGAATATTACATACAAGTTGTAGGACTACTTTTTGATCCTTGTATTGTTTATTATTGTTATTATTATCACTGTTTTTGGAATTTTTGGAGCGTGAAAAAGTGCCACTAAAAGATTCTTCGAAAAAAAAAAAAGTCACGAGGGAATGAGAGTAAATAGTGGCCGATTACTATTTTTTTTTCCATTTTAAAAGCAGTTTTGTATTGTGCACCACGTTGAAGAACATCACGTACTTACTTACTAACTTTAATCATAGTGACTCAAGGCCACATGTGGCTTATTGCTATAATTAACATCAATCAGAGAGAGAAAACACCTTCTTATCAGAGGAACACGCTGCTCACACCTCGGTTGTAGTCAGATGCCTTTGTTTATTTAATAGATGTTATTTTAGTAGATGTTCCTGTTAATGACAAATGCTGTCAAAAGGTTAATAAGAGCTTTATATCCAATATTCCTAAAAACTGAATATTATGCAAACACGCGATCATTAAATATGCTACATAACACCAATGCGCTTCATGCATTTATACCAGTGTCATTGCTGTTAACTTCAAACACCCGCAAATCACATCCTTGTATGATTTAATTGCTAATTGAAATTCAAATGTTGAATATTTCTCCGAATATGTTCTCATTATGAGGGGATAATTCATCTTGCTTCTTCACATCACGTCACGTTCAGTGTGAAAGGGCCTTTAGTTGTAGGCTACATCTAAATCTATATCATTTATAATGAATTGCTCTGGATGATTCATTACATTTTGATAATTCATGAAAGATGGACCTTAAAATGGATGACAATATCCAGTCTAGGATAATGGGCAATGTGTCAAATGGCACAAAAGTCTTCTGACTGTATTTTTCACACGTGATGTGGCACATATTAATTAAACACGGCTGGAAATAGCACCTTCCACCTTGACGGAGAGAGCTGCTCGGGAAATAAAGTCATGTTCAGATACAGCTTGCTTTCACTGCCAGGTGTCTACATACAAGGCCAGCCAGAAGCATAAGCGATAATTGACTGGAATCCGCAGCATCAAGGACTATAGATGGAGGCTTCCTATTGTGACATGTTGGAGAGCCTCCTATTACGGACACGGACCTATTCTCAGCTTTCACATTCAAAGCAGTTCCCAAATTCATTCCCATTAGTGGTTGTGAGAGCGCTCTATTAATCTACAATGGGAAACAACAATAGCGGTGCAGAGAGACGTCTGAAGCCGCCAGTTGCACATCTACAGATGGAGAAGAATCTCTTGGCTTTCTGAGAGCACTTGCACTTAAAGGGTTAGTTCACCCAAAAGTGAAAATGATGTCATTAATGACTCTCTCTCATGTCGTCCAAAGCCTGTCAGACCTCCGTTCATGTTAATCCACAGTTTAAGATATTTTAGAATTAGTCTGAGAGCTTTCTGTCCATCCATTGTAAATGTATGTACGGTATGCTGTCCTTGTCCAGAAAGGAAATAAAGACATCATCAAAGTAGTCCATGTGACATCAGTGGGTTAGTTAGAATGTTTTAAAGCATTGAAAATACATTTTGGTCCAAAAATAACAAAAACTACAACTTTATTCATCATTGTATTTTCTTCCAGTTCTGTTGTCAATCCACATTCGCGAGTCCACAGTGATGCTGATGACATGAGACACTGCTGATGTGTATCTGGCGCGTCCGTGTATTCGGGTTCAAATAAATATGGCTGGACAAAAAAAATCCAAGTCTTCCTCTGTGCCGAAATCCTGAGACATGATTGTGAATATTGTTTTGTTTACAGCGTGCGTCTCCCTCAGACTGTAGACAAAGCTCGGGTGCACTGATAACACGTCAGAAGCGTCACTGAACGCGGCTCGACAACAGAACCCGAAGACAACACAATACTGAATAAGGTAGTTTTTGTTATTTTTGGACCCAAATGCATGCTTCAAAACATTCTAACTAACTCACTGATGTCACATGGACTACTTTGATGATGTCTTCATTTCCTTAAGCTACTTTAAGTATCAAGTATCTTACGGGCTTGGAACGACATGCGGATGAGTCATTAATGACATCATTTTCATTATATAGCATATAAGGGATGCATTGTTCAGCTAACAATTGTAATAATCTGTTTCTATCCTCCTTATCTTCTCTCATATATCATTTTCTGGTTATTGATCCTGAGTCGTGTCTGTTGCTTCACTTTGAGAGTCCTGATGGCTGATAAACCTTATGTTCCTATGGAAACAGTGATCTCACAAAAGACCAAATGTATTCCTGTGGCTAATCTATATACAAAATTACGAGATTATCTGTCTCAGATAGCGTTCTTGTTAAACTTTTTGTATCTACCAAGGCATGATGATTTGACCTTCTCCCTCGTCAAACCTAAAGTTTTCAATTCTAGACAGCCTGCAAGCTGTTCAACAGACCAGATCCAAATGATCCCGGTGTGTGATTATGCCAAAGCATGACCTTTTTTGTTGGATTGGCTTTGACCTTTTTGAACGTCCATGTACGATTGAGGACGGTTTAAAGCCAGGCAACTCACCACGTGACGATTGACGAAGCCTTCCTCTTCCCCACTAGTTTTGCACCCAATACCTGATCTAACACTCTGGAGGTCACAGCGCTAATAGCGTGAAGAGGCGGTCTGTGTTTGCCACAGCCTGTGGCGCTCTGGAGAGGCCGGAGATTTGAAACAATCTGCTGCCTCCTGTCTGCTGAGACACTGGCATAAGTAAGGGGGCAGGAAGTATGCTAATCATGCCTTATCCTTTTTATTTATAGAGCCGATCTCCTCTGAGTGCTCGCTCTCTCTCTCTCTCCCTCTCCTGATCTGTTTTGATGAGGAATGTGATGAGTCACAGGAAGGCAAATGAATGTTAACCTGGCAAAAAACAACGCAAGGCATAATATTGTGTATAGCTACTAGCTATATGAGATGTATTTTCCTTCTTGAGGGCAAACACTGATTTGTAATGTCCTCTATGAAAGGGTAAAACATCAACATTTAGGGGAGCAAGTGAAGTGTCTCTAATGTGGTGTTGGGACGCTTTTGTCCTTGACATGATTCAATTAAACAGTATTAAGTTACTTGTGCTAACCAGGTTTTACTGCTGAGTTGCTACAGGCGTCTATTTGATCTTTTTTTAATGTTCGTTCACATTGCGTATTTCTTTTTATAGCCCGTTTAATATATAGCAGCAGTGACATAAATGCCATTTTTATGAAGACGATAACTGCTTAGGCTTCACATCTGTGACAGGGGTGTCAGATTTAAGAAAGCCGCATAGTTGTATAATCCACTCACTGTAATCTTGTTAAAACTGGCACAATATTTGAACTGTAGGCAGATTTGTTCACTATGACATTTCTTCTTGAAATGATTGTCTTGCTTTTGACTTTAAATAACCAGTAGCCCAAACTGTCTAAATTAAAACTTAGAATTGATACATGATTATACTTCTAGTTATACAAAGCGATGCTTGCCTTCACATGCTGTCAAACTACAAGTTGAAAGAGATAGATCCACAAAAATGAATTACTCGACAATAATGTCGTTTTAAACCTGAAAGACTTTTCGTTCATCTTCGGATGAAATCTGAGAGGTTTCTGACCCTCCATTGACAGCTACGCAAATGACACTTTAACGCTTCATGCTTTTATTCCCATTCTTTGTATGTATTGATCAGCTAACACAAACAGAAGCTCAACCATGCTTTAAAGCATGAGAACAAACCAGTAAAAAATGATTTTTTTTGGATGAACTATCCCTTTAAGAAGCTGGCAGGCAAGTTGCTCTGAACAGGTTATGTATATGCTAATTAGATGAATAACTCCATCCCTGTAGAGGTCTATCTGTCCTTCAAATCAAAGAATGAACAACATCTTGATAGGAAATGATCTGAAACCATTCCCCTTTAATGAATGCCGCCCCTCTCCTCCCATTCCAGTCGAGAACCTATATGCAGTGTATTGACATATGCCACTAATGAAGAACATTTTACATTGCAGACTCCAAATAAAATCAGACAGAATTAATTACAGTGAGGCGGACTGACCTTTTCAGCTTGAAAAATCATAAAGCCACATTAGGCCTTAGACATACTAGAATGCCTAGCTTTGATAAACAATATCCTCCCACCCGTATTGACCCAAGAAAAACACTGCACAGATATTACCAAACTGAGTTCTGACTGAAAGCAACTGTTTATTCCAGGTATCTCCAAGTATTTTCTTTCTGGAACCTTCACTTCATCACATATGATCGAAATGATCGAAAGTCATCATGGCTATTTGTTCTTCCAATTGCATTCCATCTAAAGCCCAAACAATCTTTTTTTGGGGGGGAAACACATCCATAGTTTTAAAAATAATCTTTTAACACTATTTCTAAAGCAGCTGCATGTTCTTTATGCCTCTCTTATGTGAATTCCCATTTTGATTGGTACATTTCAATCACAAACCTATTCACAGAACTCATGATTGACTGGAGTGGGAAAGAGACTGAACACTTGACAGTTGCCAAAGAAAGTTATTACCAACCAATCTTGAAGGAAAGTGAAGCTCAAATCTTTCAAAACCATTCTTTGATATGACATTTAAATGCCAGCTACATAGAGAAGTGTGTTATCGCCTGCTTGATATTAATAAAGTTTTGTGATATCTTAAGAAGGCAGTTTATACACATCTACAATATCTATATTTTCTGGTTACCACAAACACACAATTACATGAACGCACTGCTGAGTGACAAGCCTGTACCAAAAGCAATTACATTTTTTCCTGCCTGAATCTAGAGGTAAAAAAGCTCCAATAAATCTTTTTTAACACATCTGTGGACATGACCAAGAAAATCTCAAGGCTCATTGACCTGAATACAAGGCAATTCAACAGCTGATGACTATAATTAGTATGCATTAGCTTACACAATACTTGAACTGATCATTTTTAAACATTCACACCCATTTAAATGGGTACAGAAACCATCATAAAGACCACTGTGCTACTGTGCTTCCACGAAAAAAAAAAAAAACATGTAGAGACGGTCAAACATAGAAATTTGCTGAATGCCTTGGGCCATTAAGACAAATTAAAAGCAATGCACTGCAGTGGTCCGTTCTAATGCACTAATGGTATTGATTGCAAGTCATGGTTCCAGTTTGAGTCACAGTCTGTAACAATATCTTGCACTATAAGAGAGGAGAGTGCTGCAATATTTGAAAAACCAGCTCTAAAAGCCCATCTAAATGCTGGTCTAATGCAGTTTCCTCAACCACTGATGCATAATTGGATGTTTGTGGTGATATAAAAGTAGCTGTGTATATAGAAGGTGATGAAATCATCAGAAAGCCAAAAAAAACTTTTACTGAATATGATATAGTTATCTGCAACGTGAGTATAATGAGGTTGAGGATTAAAGCATATAGCTGGCACTAGGGGTTGCACAGACTAGTCGAAATTAAACCTCTACCATGACGCTTTAAACTCAACATCGAGTCATTGATTAGTCGCTGATCATGGCCTAGAAAGGGCCCAACAGGATACGAAATCTCTAAAGAGAGTTAGTTAACGTAGTTAGTTTTAGTCAGAAGAATGTCTGCTGGGGGACCATCAAATTAAAGTGTTAGCAGATATTAATAGACAGTCTACTAATTCCCTAATGACTGCTAGTTGGCATGTACTTACAAATTAATGAGTGTTAGTTGACATTTAGTTGCAAAGTTACTATGTTAGTAGAATATCTAAAATGTACTATCGAAATTAAGGATAAACATATAGTGTAAGTAAATATAAGACAGAAAAATTTAATTGATAATTAACTGACAAAATATATTGAAGAACTAAAATTACTAAAACTTAATGACTGTGTGGGTGAGTATGTTTCTCTCTCATCTGGTTCTTTCACATAATTAAAAAAGAGAGAGGTTGAATTATCCTTCTGCTCATAAAACATTCACTATTAGGCTAAGAGGTCTACTACCAGTTTAGATGGAAAGGAATTTCAAGCTGAAGTCATTACTGTATCTATACCCAGCACAGCGCTACAACAATCCATTATAAAATGACCCTTCATAGACGATGAGTTCCACTGAACTCTGTTAGAGAGATACATGGCAATTTATCTGTTCAATAAAATGCCTTACTCGCCAGCTATAATACTTAAAAATGAAAAAGCCATCTCCTTGTTGCTTTTCCAACATTTCAAATACCTCAGTTCTCGCCATCTCTGAAAAGCCAAGCCGACTGTGATTGTCATTGTATAATGTTTATCTTATACGAGTTTATTCCCCCAGAGGTTTGAGGGGCAACTCACACACCATACGTTAAAGTGGCCGGACCAACGATTGCTCTATTTACAGATATGACAATCGCACAAGCGAGTAACGTTTCTATGCAATTTTCTGCGAAAACCATCCCGTCCTGTCTAAAACATAGAGACTTATAAAAGGCTCACTATAGTGAATCAAAGTTAAAGAAAAAAAAGTTTTGGAAGAAGGATTGATGCTGTGTTAATTGATGGTGTATTGACTTATTTAAAAGTTATTAATTTTGAACAACAAAAAAAAGTTATATAGCGAAAGTAGTTATGAGCAGCCAATAAGACAATTGAACATGGCCAAGTCCCTGGACAGTATAAAAGGGAATATAGACCATTTTGCAAGATGTAAACAATACATGTCCAGAAACACTGTTTCAGTTTGTAAATGGTTTCTTTATTTCAAATGTAATGAAAACATCTTAAAGATGTCTGTTTAACTTTTTTGATTCAGTTGCATATGTTCTATTGGTTGTAGGATTTTATTCCAATGTTTAGCCTATGTAGCCTAGTGTTAAAAAAATGAAACAGGAAGTGTTTCTGGACCCGTGTTGTTTACATCTCACAAAATGGTCTATAGTCAGATTGTTGTACAATTGCAGTCCAAAGAAGGTCTAGGTATGACATTTTAAAATCAAACTGAACAATTAAGCATTCTTAATAGTCAAAACACAGCAGTCAACAACACCTGAGTCAACATCTTCGCTGTATAGGGTCACCATTATTACTGTCTGTTCCATATTCAATCTGTCCTTTGACAGTCTTAAAGAAAATGAGAAGCTATAAATATTTATTTGAGGTGGTTACACTGCATTCTCCTCTAATCTCCCACAGTGTGCCAGTTTGTCAGACCAAACAGGTTCTGACACGGGATGAAGAAATACTGCCGTTTTCTCACTCAGCCACAGAAGTGTCAGGCTGATAGACTTTTCTGGATGCCTGATATCTTTTCAGAGCACGCATCTGTAATACTGAGACAGTGGTGTCCCACTCCATAAACAAGAGGGCAGATAAAAGAGAAAGAGTGACCAGGATTCAAGTGCAGTCACCAAATCGAACACTTACTCATCCTTTATTCAACTTTGTCCTTAAAGGACGGAGTTCAGTACAGTTCTCTGGTACGTTTAAAGGGGAAAACAAAACTTTGTTCTCAAGGCGTATCAGAATATTTGATTTATCTGGAGGTATTATTAAGTCTTAAAGGAGCACATTTGTCCTTTTTTACTCACTTTTAAGTTTTTCTAAACCAGAACAACCTTTCTTTTTGTGGAACACCAAAAAAAGATGTTTATTGGAATATCCACTATATTGAAAATATTCAGAAACCTTTCAAGAACTTTGTGTGAAAAGCCTGTTTGTCAACTGTGGTCACCATTCACTTTCATGTTATGAAAATGAGCAGCATGGACATTGTGCATAAGTAAATCCATTTGGATTCCTCTGTGAAAAAAGATTTTCATGTAATTTCTTTTATTTATTTTTTTAAGACAAGGCATTTCAATAAAACTTCTTAGCTAATTTTACTGTGTCAACTTGTTTTGTTACCGGGTGCAAGGAAAGAACGTGTAGCGGGATTGAATAATTTTGGTTTCCACTGCACTGAAGGATCCAGCACGTTGTTAGCAAAGAATCGTAAACATGGAGAAAATATAGAGATGGAAAAAATGAAAAACCTCAGTGTTCGTATGCTTTTTCAAACTGAATGAACATAGTGTTTTAGGCCAAACAGAAGAAAGAAGGAAACTGCCATTTTATCAGTTTCACCCAACCCCCTGAAGCAAAACAACATCGCATACATCTAATATCTTAAGTCTTTGGTACAGGTAAAAAAGCTGTTGACATAGTGTTACATTTTTAACCATAATGCTGTTTAGTATACAACCTACGATACAATTTTCAGTGATAACCACACTTTTAAAATAACTGTTTTGTTAATAAACCTCTTGCCCGTGGGCAAGGATACAAAAAGGATAAGAAAATCTGTAGTTTTCACATAAGATCTGGAGCTGTCAAAAGTTTTGCAGACAATATACTTGCATTTCTCAGTCTGTAAAAAAAATATTTTCATGATTTGTAATCACAACATTATTTCTTTTGTCAAATCAACTTAAATAATTTATGTAGTTCAGATAACATAATATTTTAAGTTTCTGATGATTAAATCAATCACCTTCATTGTATTAACTCAATTTTTCCATTTCAATGTACTTACATTTTTAAGGCAGCCAGGTTACTTAATTTTCTAAGTTAAACCAACAATATTTTTTACAGTACATGTAGAACAAGCATTTTAACAATAAAAATGGGTTGATAATTGGTCAAGTTACACCTTAAATGACTTTTTATCATTAGAAGTAGTATTAAAGACTTTTTCAGTGTTACAAAAGATGTCTATATTAATTAAGTCCTGTTCTTTTAAACTTTCAAACACATTAAGTAACAACTGTTTTAAGCATTAATAATATAAAACATTTTTTAAAGCTCCAAATCAGTATATTAGAATGAATTCATATGGGATAAAGTGACACTGAAGACTGGAGTAATGATGCTGAAAATTCATTCCATCACAAGAATATATGCAATTTGTAAATATATTCAAGTAGAAAAATGTTATTTTAAATTGTAATAATTTATTATAAATAATAAATGTATTTAAAATAAATAGTTAATCAGCAGAGGCTTTTATCCAAAGTGAATTGCAGAAATCATACAACATGCGGTGGGAATAACTCATGACTTGCACTATCAATTCAGTATATGGTCACCAGCCTAGAGTCTTTACCTACTCCACAGCACCCCCACAAAAGGGGGTATCTTTTAGTCTTTTCTTTTTTACATCAATTTCTCTTTCCCCATCCAATAAACAAACATACACACAGATTTTATATCACCACCTAAAATAATAACAGGCTTTCACAGGCATCACCTCTGCAGTTTTAGC
Organism: Cyprinella lutrensis; assembly: GCA_027497675.1. Taxonomy (NCBI): domain Eukaryota; kingdom Metazoa; phylum Chordata; class Actinopteri; order Cypriniformes; family Leuciscidae; genus Cyprinella; species Cyprinella lutrensis. The sequence goes on from JAOTRC010000005.1 coordinate 18,160,918, forward strand.
AGTCTGCAACTTGTGGAGACGTACTCTGTGTCCTGTTATCAATCCATATTAAGGCCATCTTCTGAGTTTCAGTCCAAGCTAGTTTTCGGGGGCCCTGCGCATGAGGCCATGCGGTACGAGGCAGTAAATAAAACACATAAATGTGCCACAGCAGACATCCAGCAGACACCAGCCCTTTCAATGTTAATAGGAGAGCATTGGTTACCCGAGTTTAAATAATGGCCTCCTGCTTCTATCTCTGGGGTCAGGTACCCTAGGTGGCTGGATTTATGGAGTTAGCAAATTGCTTTTCTATGCTCATTCTTTGCACCTCTTTCTGTCTGGTCATCCTTTCTTTTAACACAGCATGTGGATGATGGAAAGGAACAGGGGAGTGATTGGCCTGTTTTTTTTCCCTTCCAGAGAACAGGACGTGTCTCACGGTCAGGGGAAAGCACGGAAAGGTGCTCATCAAAGGCGAGACTCTGCTGACGCGTATCATTACAAAACCGTTTCTCACAGGACTAAAATGCTTTATTCCAGCGTAGTTGGAGATGAGGCCACCGCTGATGCTGCTGCCAGTCAAAAGTGATTGTGATGACCGAGGATGACTCTGCTTTAAACTTACACACCTCAGAGCCATATTTGCCATAACCCTTGACTACTGGGTCATATATCCTATCACAACTTTCTACAAGGCAGAGGTCATGTGATTGCAGGCAAAACATCAAAAGCCAGACGGGAGGAAAACAAGAATACCAATTTATATAACCAACATTGTATGCTCTGTACAACTAGAAGAAGCTAGACAAATGTGTTTATCACAGTATTGGCAAGGCACTGTATTGATATTCATCAAACATTCTAGTTAAGTATTCAGTATTGTTTTCTGCCTCGCAAGCACTGGCATTCCCTTCAGGATATACAAATCTAGTTTTTTTATATATATATATTTGCCATCATATACATGTATGTTATATATATGTACCTTAGTCAGTGCCATTGTTTTGTCTCAAGTGAGGCACATTTATAAAAGCTACTTACAAATGTCTTAATTTAACTAAATTTTATGCCTGGCTCAATCTAAGCCTTGTCTGTGAAACCAGGCCATTGAATTTTGATGCAGAGTATCTGCACAACCTTCAAAGCAAACTTTAAATAGTTTATAATTTATCTTTCACCGAATCTGTTTCCATACTCCTGACATTTTTAGATCCCTCTTTTAAGTGAGGCAAAAAAAAAAAACAAGGTAAACTTCCCTTGATACTTCTTTGTGTAGAAGCCACCGTCTGAGCAAATAAATAATATCCAAAAGTATATGCTGATGATGTGTGTAGGGAAAACAAAATCACTAAGAAAATGAGTTACAAATAATGGCACACACTGCACCTATAAATGGTCTTGTCAAAACAGATTTTAAAAAGTCCCTCATCTGACAACACTTGCTGTTTGTCACGTACACAGTGACTACTTCCTCAAGAGAGGAAATGGACATGCATGATCTGAGGAAAAAGAAAGGGTTGTGACAAAAGGAATACATTTTGAATGATTGGTAAATGCATTTTCAGATTACACAGAATGATTGAACATTGAACATTCATGGTTCCCACATACTGAGACAAAATCATTTCCATTTTGAACAGTTCATGATTACTGCACTAGTATTTTCATGATATTTAATAGAGATTGCTGTAAGTCAGGTACCACTCTTTTGAATTACAGTTTCAAACAAGTTGTATTCATATGTGAACAAACTCTAAGCCTCCATGCCGAGCATAACTAGAGGAATTTACATTCACTCGCAATTTCAATGACTTTTCAAAGACTTTCAAGGGGTCATGAACTAGATTTTTTTATTTTATTATATTGTTGTCTGAGGTCAACTTATGACATTCGCTTGGTTTTTGCATTAAAAAACATCAAAATAAATAGGTAATAGGCTATTTTCTACCCTAGTTTTGAGCCTAGCTCAAAAAAACGCTCTGTTTTTATGGGCGTCTCGCACTGAAGACTTAGAAGTAATTGCCCACTGCTGTGAGTGGATAACAGTTTTGCATATTATAATGAGTTTCAACTCACTCGTCAGTGCACATGGGGGAAATTGTTTTGAAAACGTCCAACGTTGTAAAATGGCAACCGGAACGATTCTCCTATACATGTTCGACTCAGAGTTGCTTGTGTTTCACCATTCCTGTCAGATCCAATATAGACGGCACAGCACTCTTTAATCTTAATTGGTCTGCAAATCCAGTCATTTACAAAACAATCCTCAGTGAAATGAAGCGAACAGACAGACAAGTTTTACCCTCATCAGCTGGAGCGTCTTTATAAATAAAGTTCAACCATGCAGTCCTATTGGAATCAGAGGAAGCTTATGCAGCGACTGTCTTCTTCCACAACCAGGCACTGCACAATATTTAGTATTGCTCGGTAGGACGTTTTCAACTGAAAAGGACGTTTTCAGTTCTAAAACTTTCTAGTAATATGATGACCTCTTAGATGTCAAAAGCTCAAGGAAAATTTGATTTCTCAGTTCATCACCCCTTTAAACATTCACAAAAAAACTTGATATTTTCAGATTGGCAATGAACTGTGTGGAACATTAAAAGAAATGGTGATAGAAAGTTAAGGGGATGAACATGCATGATCTGGAAAGGATCTAAGTGGAAGAGGGTTGTGACAGTGGCATAAAATCAATGACTCGTGAAGTGAGTGAGGTGATGACTCACTTCACGAGTCATTCATTCAAGATGACTCTTGATCATTTCAGCAGAATGGATCTACTGTATATAGAATTAAGATTGGGCACAACATACATTTCCTCTTTTTGTGGGTGTTCAGCATGAACCAGCTCCAAAGGCTGACGCATTTCAAAGAACATCAAAGCACGAGTCATAATAGCCCTTTTAAAGAAGCACCTTGTATTACTGTGATACAACATTGGAAATTTATGAACGCAATTCAGGGACTAAATGTCAAAACCTGCACAACATTTCATTTTCAAAATGAGAAGTTATATGCTATGTAGGCCTATGTGTGTCTGGAAGAGAAGAGAGGAGAGCAATTTGAGTGCAAGTAATTGAAAGTAAAAGAAAAAACTAAGAAATACAGCCAGAAACATTTTTATACTCACCATGCTCAACAGAAAACGTATAAAGTGAATTTAGACAAACGTATAAAGTGTTCTTAGAACCAAGAAGGAATGATTTATATGACCCGGTTATTTTAGTGAAAATAAAAACATAATGTGTGATTTCTAATTGAATGAATCTGAGACGGTAGGCCTAGCTTTTTGTAGTTTGATTAATTCAATATGAGGCGGATTTTCTTGTTTAGCTACTAAATAGAAACAGAGCGTGTAAATTAAAATACTATGATCACATTTCCTGCACTACTAACACTAAATCAACAGCTGAAACACAACGTGTGGTCCGAAAGAATGGACCTCGTGAGAGTTCTTTAAGCGAACCAAAATCAAACAGTGGGATGTTCCCACCTTATTCCTACGGCCCATGACGCTTTACGCAAATTGTGGGTGTAACTTACGTTAAGCTGTTTTAGGTGGTGATTTTAACTGTGTGCTTGATAATGTTTTGGACAGGTCAGCCCAAATAAGCCAGTTACCTTCTGCCCCCATAGTTTTAAATAACCTCATGTCCTCTATGAATCTTGTTGTTAAGTGGAGACTGATACACCCCACAGGTAGAGACTATTATTTAAGTCTTTTTTTCTAGAATGGATTATTTTTTACTTGACTAAAAACTTATATCAAATGGGATCTCCTCAGACAATTACAACATCTTAATCTCTGATCATTATCTGACTTCAGTGGTTCTTGATCTTGGACATAAGACTAAACCATATTGCTGCCGTTTTCATCCTTCTCTACTCTCTGATGAATCGTTTTCCTAATCTCAGATTTAGACATTAATGGTAATTCTCAAATCACTGACTCCACTTTATGGGAATCTTTTAAGGCTGTGATTAGGGGTCATATAATATCTTTTGAGCCAGACGAGCCAAACGTAGACGCCTTGCAGAAACAGAGGAGGAACTATGTCCTATAGAATTTCCTCTACCTTGCAGTATATTCTAACATTAAAGTATGAATACAATACTATTTGATCAGGACAGGTATGGGAACAATTGAGGATAAGACAAAAATATTTTGAGTTAAGTCCCATAAATTGCTGGTGCAACAGCTGAGGAGTTTACAAGCAAATAAAGCCATACACAAAATAAAACCAAAAGCAGGGGATATGCTTGTGGATCCTAAAAGTTTAAATGATCGTTTTTTGGAATATTATGAACAATTATATACATCAAGAGCAAAAGGGGCATTTCTAATCTGTTTCGACACAGACAAGGCTTTTGATTAGGTGGGTTTGGTAGTCATTTTGTGTCATGGATTAACATTATATGCTCACCCAACCTCTTCCGTAGTCACAAATCAAGAAAAGTCACAGTCCTTTTTATTACATTCAGAGACACGTCAAGGATGCCCCCTCAGTCCTTTGCTTTTTGCAATTGCGATCAAACCCCTTGTGATTAGTATTAGAAACCATACATCTATTGAGCCGGTAAGACTGGGAAATGTAGATCATCACATCTCCTGGCTTACACACAGATGTTGTTCTCTTTCTGTCAAATCCTGAGCAGTCAGTACCTTTGCTGTTAGATCTTATGGAATCTTTTGGTACAGTCTCTGGATATACAATTAATTGGCAGAAGAGTGAACATCATTGTGATCTTGATACTGAATTCCTACAAAATCTCCCTTTCAAAATTACAGACAGACTTAAATATCTTGGAGTGGTTTTGCGCCAAAAAAATCTAAATTCATTTTTAAGTTGTATTTTCGTCTGAATTTTTAGGATTTCAAGATAGACATTAACAAAATGGAGAACTCTTTTTCTATGATAGGCCGTATAAACACTGTTAAAATGGTCTCTCTGCCTAGATTCTTTCATCTTTTTCAAAACATTCCTATTTTTGACTAAGTCTTTTTTTCAAAACATTGGATTCAATTATCCTGCCTAATATCTGGGGGTTTTATACATTTAGGCCTACAGAAACCAAAGGATAAGGGCTGTTGTTGGGATCGCTTGGTTCCAAAAAAATGATTTCAAACTTTGTTACAGTGTTTTCTGAAGAAATGAGTTATTCTACACATTCTTTAGCACAGTAGCACCTCATTGCAGTACACAAGATCCAATGGGCAGAGTTGGATCAGTTCTAAGGGGTGGAGATGGGTAGGCTTAGGGATAGGGTTAGGGATCAGAGGGCAGAGATGAGTAGGGTTGGGGATCGGGGGCAGAGATAAGTATAGGTATAAGTAAGGTGTGAAGTTGGATCTGGATCCAAATCTGCCCCCTGGATTTCATGTTCTGCAGAGAGGACCTTCTAGGAATTGGGTGCACAAGTGTGGGAGCAGACGTAAGACTTGGTTCGTTCTTGTTCTGTTAACTCCAGACATCAGTTAATTCAATTTAAGGTGTTGCATAGATTGAGATTAGATTACATGGAAGTTTACCCACTGTTTCTCCTACATATGACCGGTGTAAATCGGCAGAGGGCTCTCTTACCCATCTCTTTTGAACATGCCCTAAGCTTTACAAGTTTTAGTGTAACATTTTTAAGTGGTTCTCTGACATGAACAGTTTTGTGGTTAACCCTCATCCAGAGATTGCATTATAATATTGTTTCTTTGTCAGACCATAATCTTTCTGTACAATGCACACTTATTTATGGAAAGATTATTGCTAAGAGTATCATTCTAAGACTCTGGAAATTAGATCTGTTCCTCAGTTCAAGACCTGGATGACTCGCCTCACTGGACTACTCCACATGGAGAGAGTGCAGTATGGAATTATGAGTAACCTCGACACATTTTATAGTATATGGCAACCAATTCTGAATCATCTGGTTAACAATGACTCTGAACAGAAACGTCTTCTCTGCCCTCTACTGAATTTTTGCTTGTGTTCTGAAACCCTGGTTGCTCTTATTATTTGTTTTTCCCTTTCTATGTTTTTTATTTATTGTTATTAATGGTAGATTTGTTTTCAGCAACAAAACAAATTGTTTTGTTTTTTTCTGCTGATATCATTCATTGAGTTGTATACATCTAATGTATTTTGTTTGTTTTCACTCTTTTGCAATATTTAAAATCCTAATAAAATACTTTTTTAAATAAGTACTAGCCTACTAAAAGAATGGATGAAACAGGAGTCAGGACCAGAACGTAGCCTATTACGTTAACATCCCAATTACATAGCATTTACTTAATAACCTCATAAAGTCACTGATAAATGAATGTCAATAATGTAAGCATCACTTGCAAGACATTTTCTTAGATCATCAGAAAATATAGACCAAGGTTTGCTACACTGGACACGTCAACCGGCAAAACAAGATTAAAGATTGCCAGTTAACAACAGGCCTAGCCTATGTTGGCATTAATAATAATTAGCCTATGCACATCACTAGAATAATTTATCGCTCGCCCCTAAATTGAAACTAAAAAGCTTTACAGTTCTAACAATCAACACACTTGTGAAGTACAGCAAATAGTGTCTTACCGTTTCTTTCGAAAGGTGACAAACAGCGAAAGTAAAGCACTTCAGATTTCCATTTTCCACGGACGCTCAGATAAAAAGAGCAAAGCTGCGGGATGAGAGTGGAGTAGTGATGAACACAGTCGGCGGTGAGCAAATAATCTCATACATGAACTAGGACATCAGCCGAGCAAGGGAGATATCGCGTAGTTTTGGGCTCGTGGAATTCATCGTTTGAAGTTCTGCACCTGCCTCAATTCATGATAACGCATCAGCTGTAATCCCGGAGAGCGCATATTCTTCATTCACTCCAGATGAAGTTTGCTGGACGGCATCGTGACGAGCTATCGCTGAAAATAGCACGGTCGAGAGAAGCGCAACATTGTCGCGAGGCATCTCCAGAGCCCGTCATAAACACGAAGATGTGTCACGCTGAGTTGAAGGCGCTCGCATCTATGAGACGGGCTGTAAAACGGAAAGCCGTAGAGCTTTGCTCACACTACCTTGATGCTGAGATTTCCTAGGATGCACTTGGACCAAGTTACCAAGGGAATGCTTACAGTGTTCCTGGGGGAAACAATGGTCTTTATTAAATTTTAAAGGAGCAGCCTTTATAGCGAGAAGCATAATGTATATCCTTTGCATTCAAACCACAAAGTCCAGTTTGAGGTTTTTGAACAAACCAATCTATTGAAAATTCTATAATTTTCCTTTTCATTTTTAGGTCTTCATCAAATGGTGCAAATATGTGTAATCATCTTAAAATTCTCTGTACAATCAGGCTTTTTAAATGTTAAAAACAGACTTGTATGATTTAATCTGAAAACAATACAACTAAATTGTACTTTGAGTAAAATATCATACAAAAGCTCAATCATTACAAATGAACAGGTCTCAAAACAAGTCCTGTCTCAAGTCCACTGGATCCTGACATCAGTAGCACCTCATTGCAGGACATGAGATCCAGGGGGGCGGAGTTGGATCCAGATCTAAGGGGTGGGGTTAGGGGTGGAGATGGGTAGGATTAGGGGTGGGGTTAGGGATCAGGGATGCAGCAGAGATGGATAGGTGTAAGGTGGGAGGAGTTGGGTCTGGATCCAACTCCTCCCCCTCGATTTCATGTTCTGCAAAGAGGACCATCTCCAAATGCCAACAAAACAATCTTGCAACACCTAAAATGCTACATCTGAGAGCAAAGGATACATTTTAATGTGAGACCAGTCATCGATACATAGCCGCATCTGGTTTACAGGAATAATAAACAAGGCTTTTCATCGATCTTTGACATCAGTTTTAAAATGCTATAAATATTGAGAATTGTGCTCTAGATGGCATTTAACAGTCATAATCATTTTTTTCAAAATATTAAGGTTCATCACATTGTTTTAGTTCTGTTTGCTGTGCACAAATGATACAAAAAAAGGCTTAAAATTTACACAACACAAGAAAAGACTAGAAAGTAACAAAATGGCCTGTAATGTACATTTAGTATTTACAATGATGCAAGTGGTTCTTTTCTGCCATCTTACAGAGGATGATTATAAAAATATATACATGTTTTATGAATCCCATGACACCTGGACTTCCTGCCAGCATCAAGTCTGACTTGAGGGCTGCCGTTCATCTTGACAGCTGGAGCTGTGGCCAGTGTTGGTCTGAATAAAGTTGTTGAGGCCATCAAAGCCTTGATTAAAGAGAAACTCCATATACCAGTTCCAGTACTTCCCGGTCTGCAAACGAGAAGAACAGTTACTACGTTATGACTGTGCTCAGAAATAAAATCTATGAGAGACACACATCAGAAAGGTTTTAAATAAAAAGATGATAACATTAGTACCTTTATGGAACCAATATCCACATCCTTCCTCTCCGGCCAACACTGATAAAGAGAGCATAAATATTCATTGTTCTCCTTCTGCTTTAAATCTCAGTAGTACACTGCTGAGTGTTGCAGTCGGACCAAAAAAGGTACTTGTATTATTAAAGATGATGAAAACTCCAGTCTCACACAGCTTCCATGAATAATAAAATGTAATTTTATATTAATGGATCCTCTATAAAAGATACATTAATACCACATTTATCTTTGTCCAATCTTAAAGTTATTAGTGAAAAGAGGAGGCTGCCCTGTCCCCAGTAGTGACAAGGCTTTACACTTGATGCAATATAATCATCTAATTAGCGTGCACAGCTGAGTCCCATTTCTTCTCTCCAAATGAGATGACAGTCAAGCATCACTGTACTAATACGAACTCTAGTGCTATTAAACGGAACTAGTGTGAGAATGTGTCACTCACCCTCTGATGAAATTCGATGGCATAGCTGAAAAGTGCAGGGTGGTGGATGAGGTCGAAACGGCACCAGGGTTCTGCTACTTTAGTCAGAGCAATTAGATCCTTGTTGATCTCAAGGTCTGAACCAGGGATGCCCCACCAGGAATTCCACATGGCGTTCACCATGGCTTGGAGATTACGATTAAACTCCTTGTATGTGTTTCTGCTAATGTGGAAGGTTTGCTGTAATGTAAGAAAACATTAGACGTGAAACTAAGTCATGACATGTCAAACACAAGTGTTTGTGGGTAAAATAACATCTGGTGCCAGTAAGGGGATCTTTAAGATTTACACAGTGAGAAAAGAATCACCTTGTGAGTGAATTAAAACCTTTGCTCATATATTTTAAATGACATAAAATTGCAATGCTGTGATCAAATTATTTATCCATTTTATTCTCTGTAATGCCAGTGCCATGCTCATATTTTGAGGCTTCTTTGTCTCACTGGGAATCAATCATGAAATCTCCCTTCATCCCCAGCAGGTAAGGTGAGGATTACGGCAATACATGGTAAATTCTTAAAAGCACAGCTTGAAGGTCTTTTTAATTTGCCTATTATGAGTAAATTATTCAGACACAAAACCTCCAGCATACACGGAATTGGCTTTTCATGACTTTGCTGTGCTCGTTTTATGACACAGTATCCCCTAATTACCTCTCTCTGCTGCTCTTGTTTCTTAGCCAAGGTCAGATTCTTCCGGTACCTGAAAAAAAAATAATAAAACAACAGGATTGTATTAATAAAATTATCATATTACACAGAATTAATCATGTTAATAAAATGAGACCATTCAGGTTCAGTAGTTTGGGGTCAAATAATTAATACATTGTTAAAAAATAACTTTCAATCCATCAAAGAAACATATCACAACAGTTTTCAGAAATGATAATAAAAGGCTAAATGTTTCTTGAGTATCAAATCAGCATATTAGAATGATTTCTGAAGGATCATGTGACACTGAAGACTCAAGTAATGAAAATTCAGCTGCTGTATCGCTTCGAATGTCTTGAAATGTAGTCATGTGGGCAACATTCAAGTTTGTTTTTTGGTCCTTTTTGGAGCTTAGCAGTATCATTACCCATCCAGTAGCACATCTCAATTTCTGTTACTTGATAACCACAAAGTCATCAGGGTGATTTTCTGATGAACTATCCCTTTAAGTCTTCACAGCAGCACTGAAATGTTTGCGTGCTGAAGCAGATGAAAGGATCTTTATACTTCAATTCACCTATTGCTAACAGGCATCATGCCATGGCAATGTAATGCAATTGGAGGTTCAGGATCTTGCCCTCAGTTTAACCAGAAGCACACAGGTGTCCCACTGCCATGGGAACTGCACATGCGATGAAGAGTAACTTACCCTCACATGGCTCACTCACCCAAAAGTACAGAAAACTCTTCCAGAAGATGACTGTAATCTAGCATGGTCAGGCCAACATCCAGCAGAAAATATCCAGTAGGGCTGGGGTAAACGATTATTAACTAAACGATTAGTTGGGCGACTATTTTTTCGATTAGTCGACTAATGTAATGACTAATTGGACGACTAATATAAAGAATATTTTTCTGCTGCTCGATTAATAAGAAAAACAATGTATCTCAAATAAATACTAGCGAACTGAATCATGATACTACAAGCTGGCTAACGTTAGTCAAATGTTATGTATTTGAACTCCGTCATCTCTACAGCCAATAACACAAAACCGTTATTAAAATATTTTTTACAAACATTTTTTATCAGAGAATGTTTAAATACTAATATCAGCTGAGGAGGGAAACGGAGGCGGAGTTAGTGGTGCGATTGGAGGCTGCTACTGCTGGAGATGATTCGGGTGAGGCTGTACTGCCGGGAACGTGCAAAAAATAAAGAAAGAAAGAAGTGTCGAAGCAAAAATATGACGTTGACGCGCCGCTACAGCACTAATATCCAGGATTGACCAGAGTGATAAAATGACCCATAAAGCTTATTAGAGCTCCAATATAGTACCTGTACATGATGTAGCCGAGCCGATCCACACTGATAGAGTCTGTGGCAAAGAGAGCTGGGTAGAACACACCAGCCGGAGGCATGATGACCAGAGGCAAGCTGTACTTCAGAAACATGTCACACACCTAGACATGGCAAGAGAGAAATATCTGCTTCAGCACAAAGTCATCAACATCAGTGTTTCTGGTACTAAATCTACTCAAGAAAATCAGCACATAGTGAAATTTGGGCAGGAACTTCTGTGGATGTGCACTTTGCCAAGAACATCATCTTAATTAAGTTAATCATAGCTGAGTGTACCGTCTCATAGAAGGCAAGTGTCTGGTTGAGCAGAAGAATGTGGCAGTTCTCCAGACGGAGTCCCTCAGACGCCAGCAGTCCTACAAAGCGCACCAGCTCCATAACAGAGTCCATGAAGCCAGACAAGGTCATGGTCCTAGAAAGGGGAGTGTATTATTTTTTCCACTTTTTTTGAAGCATACACAAAAAATAACATGTGAAAAACAATTGCTGCTTGCAGAGTGAACTATATTTCTCCAAAAGAGAACAATAAATCAGCTTTAAATCACACCTAGCATACACCAGATGTGTCTTTGTGCTATGCTTGGAACTCACAATTTGCACCGCACAGAGACCCTGAGAGAAAAAGGGAATAATGGGTGTATCGTATTGATGCATGACACACAGGAGCAGTCAAACAAGGTTTTGCCCTTGATCATAATTTCTCCTTCAGCTGTGCACTTCAGTAATGAAATAAGAAAATAACCAAATCAGCAGTGAGAGAAAAGCAATACATGACAAGCGAGGGAAAAAAATACACCACACTTCATTACACACCGCCCCACAGAACACTTTCGGGGTAAACGAGGTTCAGACAGAGCCCCACCACAAGAGCAGTTCATTGATCTCTTTTAAATATATAATATAAAAAGAGCCATAGTGGTAAACCTCAGGCAAGGCTTTTAAGAGTACAAATCACTGGAGTGAGGTCCTATTTCTTCACTCAGTATTAAAGTGCAAGACATATTTAAGAAAACAGCATTCACGACTTTTACAAATTTAACTTGTATAAAGCAACACATTTCCAAGAATATTCACTTAAAGTAATTTTAGAAAGTGATTTTAATTGGCTTTTTGAAAATCTGTTGAAAAATAACTGATAAATTGTGCAAAATATGACTAGGGATTATTGTTTTATATTATATTTAATATTAAACATGACTTTTGGATACTCACATGGTGCTGTTGCTGTTAAGACTGATATCCAAACCACCTTCCGATGCGCTGACAGAATGCCATGTCAGCCACTTCACCAGCATGCTATTTAGACATTCGATGACACTACACTGTGATGAGGACAATGAGAAAAAGGCACAGATAAGGGCAGGAAAACAAAAAAACAAAACCTGTTTTCAACTGCTGCAAGCTTAACTACAACACCACTCAAACATAACAGGAAGTGCAAAGATGCTAACCGTACGTTCACACCGCCGCCAGCGAGAGCGGCAAAATTTACTCACGCCACCCTGCCAGCGATGTAGATTGAATGCATGGTCTTTTTTTAAAACTGTATTTAATGGGGCCGCAAAGCAAACAAGCATGTCGATTGTTATTTTTCCAGAAAATTGATCGATGGAAATAACTTAATTATAGTAACACGTTTGCTAATGAAGTAAATTAAAAGCCATTTGTGTTGTGTGTCTTTTTTTGTTAAGTGCTAATATAAGTTGCATTCCCGCTGAAAAAGTGTTCTAGCAATCTTTCCAATGAATAGTGTTGCACGCCTTCTTATCAAAAGTCAAATGATCAACCTCCTCTATTATGCTTGGGAACTAATGTGGTCAGACACAAAGTTTACAGAACTGGAATTCTCTCAAACGGAGCACTTCTACATTTCAATTGGTTGCCGCCGAACCGCGTCATTGCTTATTACCATAAAGTTGACCTGACTTCAACTCTCCTCACCGCCCTCGCCGCCGGCTCTCATTGAAAATTAATGACTTCCGGCCACTTTGACGCTCTCGCCAGCGGCGGTGTGGCTCAAGAATTCAGACATTTCTAAACTGTTTGAACATTCATTGACATAATCTAGCTCGTGTAATACTCATAATTAGCTCGATACAAAAAATAGGAAGCAAGCAAATAAGAGTACATTAAAAAAACAACATACAAACCTTGAAAAATACTGTGGAGGTAAAATAAAGTTGCTTCAGTGGCTCGAACAGAAGTCTATGCATGTCTACAGACAAAGAAAAAACATTATTCAAGTTATAGTTTTATGTACAGGACAAATGGAACTCTGTACCCTGACCAATAAAATGCTAAAAACAATAAAATATTATATCTATCTTATCAATAAAGAATGTAAAAACACCATTAACATTTGGGAGCTCTTGTCTATGATATTTCTACCTACTTTCGCTTTCAACAATTTCCAAAAAAAACAACAAATACAAAGAGTTTTTTTTTAATAACCAAGACGGTAACAAAGGTAATTGGGATACTTACAAAAGCTCGGCATCAAGGGAATGTCACTGAGAAGATCCAGGATCTGCGGCTGGAGCAGAGAGCCATCCCACACACTCAGGAACTTATAAAGGAAACTCTCCGTGCTGGAGAATCCCTCCTGAAAAAAAAAAAAAGAGAGACAAACCCTGTCAACATGGGACTGGGGGATTTAACAAGTAGGAAGATCGATCAGGAATTCAAAAAATAAATAAAGCAGAGCAGAAAAAATATTGATAGATTTGTGGAATAAACCGCAACATGTTTCTCAAACTCATCCAACTTTGAGGCTATCAAGGTTAATTTCCTATTGGGTAATATACAGTATGTCTTCTGTTGCTTGGTCGTACCTGCAGGAACTGCTGTGAGAAGAGGATGGTGCTCAGAAAGCGACAAGCTTCAGAAGTATTATCAGAACTCCCATCCACAGGACATAGTAAAAACTCTGCCAACAAAAAAAAAACATGAGAATTAACCATATTATGGTACTTTACTCATAAAACAGAACTTGCATTTTAAAAATGGTGTTGGGAGACGGGAGTGACTACAGAACTTTACAAATGACTGAAAAGGTTTGGCATTACAGCATGAAAAATGTACCCTCTTGCAATGAGTGTCCAAGCCAAAAGTTAAGGCGCAGGAAGGCAGATTCATCCTGTACACAGTCCAGGTAGTGCAGAGCCAGCGCTGATCCCAGCAGCGAACCCATCTGGGCAGGCAGCTGAAAACGAGTTATGACTTCAGCATAAAGCAGCAAAATACTATGCAATGTGCATCCCCACAACATACAGACAATATATCATATACAAGAGCTGTCAAAACAGCTGGTGGCAAATAAACCAATCCAGTCATACTTCTGGCTCCTTCAAGACCTGCACTGAAACCAACAATTTATGCAACAGTTTAACATTCTGCCATGCAACATTCTCTCACTATTTCCAAAAACTGTAATTTGTGTCACTCTACGAACAGCTGCCTCTCAATATGGGAATTCAGCAAATAATAAATTAATAAATCCAAGTGACAGATTGACAACGGACATGGCTGATTCTTTCTGTAATTAACGAGCAAATGTATCTTTCATCTGTGAAACGACTGGTTCTAATGATGTGTTGACACAGTGAGAAAGAATAAATGAGCCTTCCCACTGGCCAAAACTGCCGTACATTTACATTTATGGATTTGGCAAACGCTTTCATCCAAAGCGACAAACGTTGCATTTCAAGATACACACTTACATTTTTATCAGTTCTTACTTTCCCTGGGAATCGAATTCATGACCTTGGCATTGCAAGCGCCAACACTACTGTTTGAGCTACTGGGAAGCATTTCTTGACCCTTCCCTTTTGCAGACTGCAAAATCACTTAAAACGTGGAGCAGGAACACTGTGAAAAGGTTCATTGTGTCCAATATAATGGAGAAACGTCAACAGACCTTTAAAAGAGATTTAATAACCTTTATGTTAGTGGTTCCACCAAGTAGACTGTTTGCAAGATGCTCTTAAAAGATGTAAACTTTGTCAATTGAGAATGTAATGTGTTGTTTAGTTACTTACAGAGATGCCAAGGTTTAAGTAAAAATTAATTTTACAGAGTTGTTTAATGTTCATCTGCAAAGTTGTCTGCTGTGAAATACTGGGCAGTAATAAACCAATATAATGAGGTGGAAGTGCTTTAATGACATGCTCATTGATTGGTCTTGTGAAGGCTTAGCTCCACCATGTGGCCAAACCACAGTAGTGCAGATCTTTGTTTACAAATCACCTCAGGTGAATGCAATGTAAATATACAAAATGAAATTTTGTGTTTAACATCCCAAGAAATCCTGTTTTATTGCTACAGTCAATAAATCAACGCTAATCAACTACCCCAAAGCCTCATTTCAATGTCCAACACACCACTAGACCCAAAAAATACACTTCAGCTCAATAGATGATGCATATTGTGAGAAAGAAAAAGCTGTGCATTACCTCTATATTGTGAATGTTCTCCAGTAACTCTTTGAAGGAACGGAGCTCCTGCAGACGGAACACCTTCTTGCTGGAGTTGCTGTCGAACGCTGAGCTCAAGGGAGGTATCACCAGATGATGTAGTTTCTATGAACATTAGGTAGTGAGAAACAATCATTCCATAGACCGATTTACTTAATATCCACCATTCTTATGATTTAACAGCATAACTTGTTAAGGCTGGAATACACTAGACAACCATTGCCAATCATATTTTGGGCCGCTGCAGTTGAGATTTCACAGAAAACTGAAATGTATGATTGGAACAGACTACATTTTTAAGACTTCAAACTGATTCCATTCAGTCTGAGGTTTTATGTTTGTTTGTTTGTTTAGTTTTATGTATTTTGAGCTGATTTTAGAATATATTGTTATCATTTGTCATGCATCTCCTAGCAACAAAGTGCATGTTTCTGTGCGAAATTGACGTTAGGGAATATTTGAAAGTATGGTAGTGCACAATCCTAAGTTGTTTAGTACTTGAAACCCAGCTTTTATCTGTAACCAGAGACAAAATAGAACACTGTATGATGCCTATTGTTTTAAAATGTGTTCAGGTTGTGATGTATTTCAGCCTTTTGTTCACAAGTCAGAGTTCTGTGAAGCTCTTTACAGTATTACGCTGAAGACATATTACCCTCTTTCTGGAGGATGGCTTCTCTTTCGCATCTAAGCTCAGGCTCTGGTCAACTAAAACGGCACCCTTGTTTTTTCTCTGCACAGCACTCAGAGCCACTTTCCAGGTGGAGTTGTGATTCTTGAATCCAGTCTGGAGAGCAAGAAAAAAATTGCAGTCTAAGATTCTGAAACACTGTATTCTGCTGGAGAAAACAGTAATGAACACACTAACCCTCACTCTTGCTGGAAGAGAGAGCATCACTAAGTCAGGGCGGAAGACTTTGTAGAGTACTAGAAGTTGTGTGAGAAATGGTTGTCTGCCCTTATAGAGAAAAGAAGAAACACAAAGAAAAAAAATTATAACACTGTAATAAGTCTACATTTATGAAATGGATATTGAGGCTTTTATTTTAATTGTACCATTTTGGCTTGGATATCCAAAAGTTTCCTGACTCTGTACGGGTGAACTATGAAGAGTGGGTCAGAAAAACAAGTTCACAATGATGTTCAAATAACATGCTTGTGTTCCATTGTAGCATTCGCACACATACAATTTAAGCCAATAAGTCGACAACTCACCATGTTCCCGCATTGTTAAAAGGTACAACAAGTGGCAAATAAAAGGGCACTAGAAGAAAAAAATATAGCACATTAAATTAACACTGAAAAACTTATTGTGAAGAATTTAATAAAACATATGCCAGTGGACTTGACATGATGGACATATTCTAAATTAAAATAAGCATTTGCAAAGCACTACCAACCAGATTTTCTTCAGTCACAAAACTGAAAATGAAGCCATAAATGGATCTCAAGTTGTCTTTGCAGTCAATCAGGTCAAAAACAGTGAGTACCCAACGGACAAAGAGAACCTAAAAAGAAAATTTGTTACTAAGAGAGTGAACTAAAAGTGTCAAGTCACAATGAAAGTAATGACAGATCTTTCATATTGACATACGTCAAAATGTACTGGTTTTTGAAAAGAAAAAATATAGGCCTGGGACTTGGTGCTATGCGTCGGTTGTTGATTAGATTTTGAGAATATCTTAAAAATGTAGGAAGATGAATGTGAGTTTGTGTGAACTAATGATTGGAGAAGTCCTGTACGTCACCAGTGAGAAGTCTGTTGTTTCACCGGAAGATCAAGTTATGACATTTTGATTAAAATAATTCATTTAAACATGTGCATGCATAACACATTCCATAAATTAATGCAATTAATTAATTCTTATTTCATGCAGGAAAAAAATGCAAAAATTAAATGGGCAGCCATTTCACCAATGACCAGGTCAGACCAATCATCAGCCCCTTACCTGTGCATTTATTGGCATTTTCCCAACACATAGCCACGAAATGCCCTTTACGATGGCCTCCTGTGGCACCACTGTGGCAGGTATTAGAAACTTCAGCACTCGGGTACAGTTCGCAGTTCCTGTTGGATAAACTAAAGTTGATCATCTGTGTGATGATGAACCACTAAAGGCATTCAGCGGAATGAGGATGAGCAACTGACATTTGTGACTGATCTTTTTGCTATAGTGTTTCTCATGTTGAGCAAACAAATAGAGGTAGCTGAAGAAATCTGTGTATGTCCTCCTGATTATATTACCTGCATTTAGGCTCAAAGCCAAGTCCAGCAGCACTGTGATGACTTCCGGAGAAAGACCTTTACTGACAGCCACTGTCTCCACCACCACTATATTCCTCTCCAGCTCATCATTCCCTCTGACTACGGTGCCAGCTTCCACTGTTACATACAATAATGAATGTACATAGAGATTACAGCACTTTTAAGTAAGATGTGATACAGCATCTGATGACTAGACAGTCAATACAGATAAACACAAAATATCTAAAAGTTTGAATTCGTCCTGAGTCGTTGGCAGATTTACTAAATAACGAAAAAACAAACAAATAAATATTTTATTACTGTTAAACTGTAAACATCTAAACTGTTTTGGTAATACGTTTCTGTTATGTTTTCTGCTCCACTCACCCTGAGATAGATACTTCACCGCGAGAGCAAAGGGATCCGCCTCGCCTTTTCTTTTTTCTTTTTCTGCCAAACGCAGACTTCTGTTGCTCGCAGAGGAGGCGGATGAGTCTATTTCTCCGGAAGGTTCGGAGACTAACCCCGTAAGGTTAGATAAATCGGCCATTTTTTCGCTACATAATATTATTTATTTATTTCTCTCGTGTTTGTCTGCAGTCGCTTATTCAAACCAAACGCCAAATCCGCCGCGACCGTTTGGGCATGCGCACTGGATCACTTCCTGTACAACAACCACGAGCACTATGCGGCGCTACCTCATTGAACTGAAGTGGAGCTAGGCTACTCCAATTTTGTTAATAATCTACTAGTGTGTTCTAAAATAAATGTTTGCTGTTAATGGATTTTTTTTATTTTATTTTTAATATGTAATTTATTTAATATATATATATATTATTTAATCTGTAATTTAATTTAAAATGGTGAAGTATGTTTTCCGTTTTAAATGTAACGTTAAACTAGATTCACTAGTTAACAAGAGGTGTCTTTTGGCTCAGAAAACCTCTCTCCTTTTGTATCAGTCGATACATTCATATATTTTATACAGAGTTTGATAAGAGATATCATATAAAGTGATACAATAATTGAAGCTAAACCACAAATTTAGCCAAACTGAGACACCAATTTGTTCAACAACTAGAAAAATAATAAACAAAATAGCTATCACAAAAACATCTTAAAGAATAAAAAGCACTAGTAAGACTACCCTTTTACTGCCTTTGCCTTTTTATAGATATCCATAATAAAGGCTAGATGTCTTCCCGCTGCTGGCCAATGGAGATCGCAGGCTGCACCTGGCGGCCATCTTGTCACAGTCAGCTCACTCACTCGTGACATTGTTTTTAATAGTGTATGTACTTTTTTAAATTACCATAATTTGCTCAATTGTCTACCGATTTTCAAACGGGTTGGTTTGTTATAAACGTCAGATATGCAGTCGATAGATGTAGTGACACTGCATACTTATGTATAATAAGTGTACAGGGTATATGCAGGAATCTTGAAGTTAATTTTAATACCTTTTCAAGACTTTTTCAAGACCTTCTCAATATT
>JAOTRC010000005.1:18186428-18198075 GCA_027497675.1 Cyprinella lutrensis
TTAAATCTGAGATCTGTCTCATTCCTCCATAGACTTCTATGTCTAATTGAAACTTGCTGGCCCTGAAAGTTAATAAAGACAGTGTTCAAAATAGTTCAAGTGACTACAGTGGTCCAACCTTAAGCTTATTAAGCGACGAGAATACTTTTTGAGCACAAAAACAAAAAAATAACTACTTTATTCAACAATTAATGTTCTTGTGTGGGCCTCGAAAGAGGCCCCCTTTGGGATCGACATGCGCCTTCGATGCATCCACAAGACCGAAAGTGCACATGAAGTGTCATTTGGAACAGACACATAAGACATTTTTGAATAAAGTTTTTGTTTGTTTGTTTGTTTGTTTGTTTGTTTGTTTGTTTGTTTGTTTTAGAACAGGTTTGGAACAACTTGAGAGTAAATGATGACTGAATTTTCAATTTTGGAATTTTGGAAGAGCTATCCAATCTTTTAAGTTTTAGAGTTATTTCATCTCCAAAAAAACAAAACAAAACAAAACAAAACAGGTAGATAAGCTTGAATCAGTTGATAAAAAAAAACAACACACTGTTTTGGTCTGGATTTATTTGTATATATATCTGGTGGAAAAACTTCAGGGACGATTATTCTGCGTATAATAATAAATTTTTTTTTGCTCCTTATAAAACCATGACACTTCTATAAAAAGTATAAAATGGCTAAAATGAAATGGATTCATATTTTTACAAATTTTCACAAAAAAGGGTAGGCAACTTCTTATTCAAACCTGTAAAGAATATCTCAGGTTCAAAGATAAATAAATCATAAGTACACCATGGTAAATCATGAGACTGATTCATCATATACTGTCAGTTCACTATATAATTCCTGAATGTTTCATAACTCAACAATCTCTTAATACAATTAAAATACAAATTATATACATATTCATATTAAAGTTGCCTCAAAAAGTCTTTACAAAAGTAATGATGATGACTTCCTAGCCAATACAAAACAGTAACTGGTTTGCAGATGGGCTCAGTTCATCATCCAGTGGGTAAAAGACATCGATACGTAGTTCAGCAAGCCATCAATTTCTTCATTCTTAGTGATAACCTTCAGGATACGTGTCCTTCACTATCCAGAAACAATGTCCTGTTCCTGTCGGGCTTTGAGAGCCAAAATTGCTTTTCGGTAAAGGTCTATTAAGAAACAGGCAAATTAAATGCTTTAAATTAGTCTACATTTCTACAGATCAGGACTGTCTGTTTTGAGCAAATTCTTTTGTTTGTTTTATAGTTTTAAAATCAGTGTAGAACAATTATTGCCAATAGGTATAAAGGGCATATGCATGTGTTTTAAAATTCCTCCCACAAAGCCAAAATTCATCCCAAGAACAGCCCTGATCAAAATGAAGAGTGGTTTAAAAGTCAATGATGCTTACCGAAAGTAGTTGAAAGATCAACAGGCTGTGCATAAGCAGTGGGAACTTCCTCTGTGTTTATCTTGTTCTTCCGTTTTACTTTAACAGTCTTCTTTTTTCTCTTTCTTGCCTCTTTTCCTGTGAATAAGTAGGTTAAAAGCATGAGACGGAAATATGATTATATTCACAGTTTTATATATTTTTTATTTTTTTTATTCACAGACAATATTTCACAGTTTTAAAGACATACACTCCTAAAAATGAAGGTTCCAAATGTTTTTGTTTTTTGTGTGTGTGTGTGTTGCTGCACTGCCGTAGAAGAACATTAGTCAATAAAGAACCTCTATTTTTAAAGGGATAATTCACCCAAATTCTGTCAAAAATAACTCACCCTCATGTCATTCCAGACCAGGAAGACTTTCGTAATCATGATGAACAGATTTAATTTAGGCTTTTATTCATATTTAAACACTGACCACCGAACATAAATAAAACATAAAATAAATAAAAGAACCTAAATTCAATCTGTAAATCATAAAGCGATCATGACTCGTCCGAAAATTTCAGAAAGTTTTACGATCTCTTTTTGAACTTTTTGACGCAAAATAGTGACAGAAAGCTCTCAGTTTTCATCAAGAAGATCTTCATCTGTGTTCCAAAGATGAACGAAATTCCTTTGTCGGGTTTGGAACGACATGAGGGTGAGTAATAAATGACAGAATTTTCATTTTTGGGTGAACTACATATCCCTTAAAGAGTGTATAAGCTTCCGTATTCAGTTGTTGACACCATGTACCTCTGGAGGGTTTGGAGACCTCACTGTCGGGGGATTCAGGTATACCCAAGTTCTCTTCTTTTACTTTTACTTTACGTTTCAGCTTTCCACGTTTTGGTGGCAGCAATGCACTGCTGGCTTTCTCTTTCTGGATGCTGTGTTCCTGTTCTGCTTCATTTCCTTCCATCTCCTCCAACTCTTTTTCATTTACTCCTCTGCTTGGACTCTCCTTCTTAATTTTAACATTCACTTTCTTCTTTTTGCTTAATTTCTTTTTTGAAGAGCTCTCCTAACATGCCAAGGGGAAATCAATAAGTAAAGTTAGTTATATAACATTATAGATTTCGTAAAATTGCCACGATGAAGATTTTTACCCTTTTTAGAATATTTCTGATTGGTTGCAGAGTCCCATTTTTCCTCTCAGTTTCACTGTGATGTTCTTGACGGATATCTGTTTTGCTTGTCCGTGTTCTGCAAGACAAGAACATCTTATCTAATTATTAAATGTACACAAATTAGCATACAATACACCAACGTTAAAAAGTCTCAGAACGTTAAACATTTATATTGTAGCAAAATAAATGCTGTTTGTTTGAACTTTCTATTCATCAAAGTATCCTGAAAAAAATCACAAAAATATTAAGCAGCACAAGTGTTTTAAACATTTTAGAGCAGCAAATCAAAATATTAGAGTGATTTCTGACTGATCATGTGAAAATCCAGCTTTGCCATGACAAGAATAAATTACATTTGAAAATATATTCAAATTGAAAACTTAAAGTTCTTTAAAACTGTAATAATATTATGTTTTTACTGTTTTTGATCAAGTAAAGGCAGCTTTGGTGAGTATAAACCTCTTACAAAAATTGTGTGTAGTAAAGCAGAACTCACCTCTCCTCTTTAGATTTGTTCCGGCCCTTCTCTATTTTTCCTCTCTTTTCTTTTTCTTCTGGCCCTAATGGTCGCTTCCCGTCCCTCATCACACGGGCACAGAGGTCTGGGTAGTCCAGGCACACGGCTCGCAGTAGCCATCTGAGGCCTCGCAGGGTCTTTCTGTCTGACCAGCGACGCAGGTCCGTTGAGGCAGAACATGGCTCCTGTAGATTAAAAATCAACCGCTCAAAGTATATGGTAATAAAACTACTGGAAACTAGTCAAGGTGTTGCCATAATCATTTACAAGTTGACAATACTGTATTATCAGTTGCTCTACTCCATAATCACTTCCTGAAGGTTTCTCATTGCATGTGTCACATTTTGATTTTTATTGGTCCACAGTATACTCACAATATGGCAAAGGGACCGGCTCTGGTTGACCAGCCTCTCGAGGGAGAGAATTTCAATAAGTTCATTTCCCAGCAGAGCATTCATTTTGTCCTGTTTATTGGCCAGCCTGGTAGGAGATATAGAGATGGTCAAAATAAACTGGCCTGCAGGCAATTAGTCCAATAGTCACAGATTAAAACACTGAATATGGCTTAGGGCAGCAATTTGTTCCTTGTTAAAATCGAATTTTTTATATTGATTTTAACTGTATTGTTTGTAGTGCCTTTTGCATTTTTTTTCCTCCTTTCCTACATGAGGTATTATTCGGAAGCTTAAACACTCCAAATTCATCCATTGTAGAACTGGACATTGTGTTACCATGGAAACAGCACCTTTTTGTCATAAGATTTTAAATTTGATGTAAAGTTCTAGCCGATAAAATGTCTGTTGGGGACCATCAAAATAATTTGTTTTAAGAAGTATTGAGCAGACAGACTAATAATACTGTAATGACTGCTAGTTGACATGTAGTTGCAAGGTTATTTAAAGTTAGCAGAATGTCTAAAGCGAATTATCTGCGATAAACTTGGTCTTTTATTCCAAAACATTCATGAACTACAGAAATGTAAGATTAGATATGCTCCAAAAGGGGGTGACCATGGACAGGTTACTCAGTAGAGCAGTTGTAAACAGGGGTATCTTACACAAGAAGAGGCTTTCCTGCTACTCTTGGATGCTTCAGCAAGTCTACAAGAACTTCTTTGACCTCTTTCATTCGTTGTCTGTCGCTGGAATCCACCACAAAGATGATGCCGTGAGCTTCACCGTAATGCTCTCTCCAGGACCCCCGAACCTCTTGAGCCCCACCCATATCCAGTATGTTAACCAAGTAGTTCTCCAGCTTTAATTCAGTGCGGACACATTCACGAGTGGGGCTTACCTCTCCGGGGGGCACTGAACAAAGTTGCATAACATTAAAATGCAACAAATGCAGTCAATTTAGTATCTACAAATATTCTCTCTCTAATATTCAAGTTCATTTACCTCTCAACATCCCTCTGACACAAGACGTTTTTCCAACCTTGTCCAAACCAACCACTAGCACTGTGATCTTCCTGTGAACATTTTTAAACAAGGTTAATTAAGTTTTGTACAAAACCCTGAGGTTCTTGAGTTTTAAAGAACCATTTATGCTAAAAGGTTTCTAAAGAGCCAAAGGGCTGAAAATCACATGTTTAATGTTGTTTATGTCTATGTGGTGTTTTAGGACAATACAATGTTAAATAACAATACAATGTTGAATAAAGTCGTAGTTTTTGTTATTTTTGGACCAAAATGTATTTTCAATGCTTCAAAACATTCTCACTAACCCACTGATGTCACATGGACTACTTTGATGATGTCAGTATTCCCTTTCTGGACAAGGACAGTATACCGTAATATACATTTTCAATGGAGGGAAAGAAAGCTCTTGGACTAAATCTTAAATATCTTAAACAGTGTTCCAAAGATTAAAGGAGGTCTTACGAGTCATTAATGACATACTGTACTTTTTTAATTATTATTGGGGGAACTAACCCTATAATGTGTAATTTTGGTGATCAAAGATGAATTTTAAGAGATAAAATTATAAACTAGAGGGGTATTTTAAATTATTGCATAGTACTTCCATGTTTAAAGGGTTATCTAATTTTTTTCTAGTATTTATGAGCGGTTTAGAAATGAATAAAAAAAAATCTAAGTAAAGCAAAATTCATAAAATTATCCAATGATGGGAATCTGACAGAACACTTTAAGGATCTATAGAACCTTTTCTGGTCAACAACAAGAAGAAGCATATATAGGTTTTGCTTGACAGGTACCTCAGGGGTTGCTGGAGTTTGGAGATCCAGTTGCAGCAATTGCTCATGAGGTTGAACATGTTGACCTGAGGAGGAGAGAACCAGGGAGAGCACCATCTTCTCCTTAACTCGTACCTGAAAGCAGATAACGGGCCATTAAGCATGTAAACATCAGCTGTTGTGTCTCGCACAAGCATTAACCTTAATAATTAAGGATTCATTAGTAACTTTGAATTCCCGTCACCCACTCTGTAATACCAGTAATGTTTAAAGTGTCCAAAAAATAGGATATTAAGCAGTATGAATAAAGTTAGGATTCCTTTTAATAAAGGAACTTAGATAAAACTTAGTTTAATATATGAATTTAGATTTAGAACACTTTTAATTAAAAACATATTTTTATAAACACTTCATTTTACCGCCAAAAAAAAAACAACAACAACAAATCAAAAACATATTTCTAGCCATCTTTTCATACTTGCATTTTAGCATTTATTGTTTATTTTCATGTCTTTACGAGATCTCAACACAGCAAAAGAGCTGAGTAGGCATTGTTTTTGAGCCAACTAGCAGAATGAGCTCTTGAATACAAAGATAACCTGTTATATTCACATACTATATAGCAGCTGCATATAAACACACAGTAGCCTAATTACATTAACTGGTGTCTGAGGGAGGTGTGTTATCTTAGTGCTCGGTCCATCACTGGACATCTGTTCGGCCCTGTAAGCCTTTAAAGAATATTACGCTGTTCTCATTCTGAACACATGACCCCTTTATCCAAACAGCATGTACTGAAACAGCCCACCTATCATTTACACTGTGTGTCTGGAACCGAAAAATACATTTTCTGTTCAAATTTTTCACATAAACATTTGACTGACACCTAACTAAGGATGCTACAACTGTCAGTTCTGAAAGGCACATTTGACCACAGAGGACATCAACATATTATTGTGGATTCATTTATAAATACAGTGTAAACATTCTTTCTACATTCTACAATACGTTCTTGAACCAAAAATGTGTTCATTTCAGTGTTTCAAAATTTGTAAACAAAAAACCCTATTATATTTAGTCTACCTTCTCTGCACGATCACACATGATCATTAACAGCATTGATGAGTATAGGAACATATGCAGACACACAATGAAGAACATCAAATCACTGGGTTTTTTTTATAGCTATTAAACACAAAATATATACACATCGCATTACTCACAGTAGTATGTCAGAATCCATGCGTTTTTTGTTTGTCTGTCCAGAGACATTTTGCACAAGGCTGCTGAAAACTAATCAGGCTCTACTTATTCTTCTAATCCTGTCACCTCATGCGGGAGGAGCTTGGAAGTAACACCATCACATCCTTACAACCAATCATGTGGTTGAGAAGTTGAAAATACTGACAAGCTGCAATTCTGGATAGCTGGTTTCAGTTAACAGGGCTAATTGTAGACGTCAGCAAGGTAATTTTAGACCAACTGTATGTAAATTGCAATTAAGAGTTATATGAAAAGCCCATAGACATCTGCTTTGAGGAAATGAGAAATATTTTATTTATTATCATTATTTACGTTATAACATCATACTGTTGTTTATACATTTCTGGCTGATAATGCATCCAAATGCTGCATCTTCAGAAGATTATTGCTGCTGCTTTTTAGTCATAATGAAATAAAAATTGACATGTCATTTTTTTTTTCATGAAACACAATATGTTTTTTTTATTCATGTGACTGTATAAATACAAACATAAACTTCTTTTTATGCCAACACAACCTGAAAATTGTAATCATCACCCTGGTTCCCTCGACAAAAACCAATAGGATTTTTCCATAGGTTCTGAGACTAAGAAAAATCACAAGTGGGGTATATTATAATTGCATTTTATGTCATAGAATAAAACTTAAACATATTTTGATATTTTAACAGACCTTATTTAACCAAAAACTGATGAAGTCAGCAAAATGGGCCACGTTTTAGTAAATTGTAATAAGCAAATAAGCTATAGCCTATGAGATCTAATTACATTTTATAAATTAGTATGGGTCTCTATATCTTTTTTTAACTGTGAAAAAGTATAATTGTTTTAAAATGATGAAAGTTGTATCAATAGGTATACCTTCTTTCACATTTTTAATTTTTTTAAAGATATATGACGTTACAACTTTATTAAGCCCATTTTAGCTGACTTTACCCAACAATAGAGTTCTAGATAATAGTTCATATAAGAGTAACCATACATGTAGGTCACATTAACAACACTTTGTCTCAATTCTAAACAATGGTTTTTAAGACTTTCTCATCTCTAATATTTTGTTAATGCAATGACATTCAGTACATTTTAAGAGGGGCAAATAATTTCTGGATCCATTGTATGCAGTTAAGCACACATTTTACACTTTCTGTCTATCAGCATCACTGCATATGACTGCAATTTCAGGTCAAAGTTTCAGCAACCACACCATGTCTTTCCTGCCCTTTATTCATATCTGGTAGACTGTAATTATGATAATAAAAAATAATATAAACTTGTGTCTGTCCCTGACTGTCACAAGATTTCAAGTCAAATGTTGTTTTAAGCACAATAAACAAACAGCATTGAATCTCAAACTTTATCTAAATCGACTTAATTTGAATTTACAAATAACTGCCTATAGCGTTAGTAAAGTTTATCTGATTTGATCACGGTTTCATCAGCTGCCTTTCATTTTCTAAGAATTACAGTTGAGCACACAGTGTTTACATCTGATAGAGTCACTGGGAGGGTCTGAAAAACTGCAGCATTTCCTGAAGTGTATATACTTTTGACCACCAGAGGTCTTGAACCTAAATTCAAGACATTTATTTTCTGTTTAGTCATTCAGGATCTACTATAACTACTTAATATTCAGCAATATTATTGATCCTGCACTGTAACTAGCGGACGAGGATCAAACTGAGCTGGACGATGACATCATTGTTTTCCCTAGAGCAGCTTTGCAGCTGAATTGAACTCATTTAATAATTAATCATTTTTACAGTTATTTAAACAAATCAACACTGAACAATGACCCTATATTGTCTCCCTAGCTGCTTTACGGCACAATTGAACTTTTCACTGTTTGCTTCAGTGATCACAATGTTTATTACTCTAAAGCTGCTTTGAAACAACCTGTATTGTATAAAGCACTCAAGGTGACTTGACTAGTTATGCCTCCACATCTCTGAAAGATCAAATTACTGAAGAACTTCCATTTAAAAACCGGATGCGAGTCCATTGCTAAAGCAAAACAAAAGCAACATCCTCTTCTCTCCTATGTAATCTGATCTGATTAAGTAATTACTAGCAGGCGCTTACTTCATCCGCTGACTAAACTCATGCAGAGAGATGAACGCAAGCACAGCCCCCGTCAGCTGGCTATGACACAAATGGAAACAGCTCAGTGACCATATAGCCAGTCCATGAATCATAAGCTGGACAGCTGCACATACCATATTATATAAGGTAGAGTTCCAGCTCATGTATTATCTCTGCATTATCTTATGATTCACTATGGGCATTTGTGACCATGACGGGTGTGGATCGGAGTCAGATCAGGCCATACATTTGTTTACTGATCATGGCTTGTTCAGTCTGGGACAATGAATCTGTGGGGGTGGGACTGCAGAGCAACAACAACAACAGCACTACTGTGTGTTTCTCCTCACATAGTGAATACATCCAACTGACACACTCTCTATACTATAAATCTCTGAACTAACATTTAGATTTGCAAAAAAAGAAGAAGCATGAACCTACCATCGTCCCAACCTTTTACATTTAAATTTAGACTGTTTCTATCAGAACTAACCATAAATATTAGTTATGTTTTAATTTAGGTATTTGATATAGTATCCCATACTTTCAACAATTCGTTTATTAGGGACCAGGTGTGTGATGATAATAAATGATAATTAAATTGTAAATCACATTTTAGCCGTCTGGCAATTCTGTGCTCCTGTACATGGTATTATTTCAGCTATGGGAAACAGCAGAGTGTTACAAGACAAACTAATTCAGCAGTGTCACACATGTAACTTGAATTTGCTGGAGAAATTCATTATATCAATTTTACACATGGTCTAGAATGCATAGCACCTAACTTTAACCTAAGTTTAGCATACAACACTTACAGAATAGCAGTCGTGTGTTTTAAAGAATAAACTAAACTAGTCTGTTTACATGTAGATGCACAAACAACTATAATGTGTTCTATTAGCACAATGTGTTCACAAATACCTGACAGTGAAGAGAGAGTGTGAGTGTTCTGAGTGCAGGACTAACTAGCAGAGTACTGTGTGGGGGGGTTTCTGGTAACAGAATACCCATGACTCTTTTGCCATTGTCCCTTGCATAGACCAGTGGCCTGTTGCCTGAAACCATGTTTTAGTCTAAGCCTCAGACGTCACACCCACTGTCCGATGGCTGATCATCTGATTCATTTGGCACACAGAGTCCATGACCTACTGCTGTCAGTCTAAAGGTCTGGCTGGCTAAGCGAGACTACCCAAGTTCTGATGCAATAAAGCCACTCCCCTTCTGTCTCTCGCTTCATATTAAAGCAGTTTAGAGGGAAGGAATTACAAAATCTTTTAAAAAAATGCTGCTAATAATTTATTATATTTATATTATATGAATTAATTATGTTTAATTCATATAAAATATTCATATAAAAATCACAGATTGGATCTCAGTGAATGAAATATTCAACTTGAAAATCTTTATTTGTCTAATTTAACAATTTAATCAATGAAAACTTGAAAAAATGAAAAATGAAAAAAGTATCAACACAGAGAGGGCTGGATAAAACCATACCAAAAATATATGTAAAAAAACTGAAGTTAGAGGCTGATCCAACTTGCATGAAGTTAATCACAGCAACTCATATATATATAAGTCAGAAGTGTGCCTCACACTCACGATAATGTCTGGATACTCCTCCTGATGAGATGGTGGATGGTGTCCTGGAGGATCTCCTCCCAGACTTAAATTTGGAGAGAGACATTCAGGGGGAGTGGCTGTATTGCATATTTACTCACAGCTGATTGGTCAAGTTATGGTGTACGATCTCCAACCCAGAAAAAAACCTGTTTTGGCCGTTTAGCGTAAATTACCATAGCAATGAAACCCACTGAAAACCAATCCACCTTACTGAGCCTGAAAAAACAGTTTGCTCAAAAACTTAATCTGTAGAAACTGAAACTGGCTTTGTGCAACAGGCCATAAATAGCTACAATTCTTTTGTTCTGAGGCCTGCCTGATTCACAAAGCTAGTTGAACAAAAGAGTTTAAGAGTAGTCTGACAAATCCATATGAATACAACCAGGTTTATGCAGGTTCAAAGGTCTCGCAACGCTCAGAATAAACTTTTTCTGTCAACTCTGGTTTAATCCAGAGTTTGTGATTAACTCTGAAAGTGTGAAACAAATGGAAAACAGCCAATCACACGGAACATGGAGAGCATTGGTTTGATTCACTTCTTGAGAGAGGTGTGCAATTTCTCTGAGAAGAGATAATTATAAAAAAAAATAATATCATGAAATTAAATCCATTTACATAGCAGGAATAAACTGCTGCTGCAGCGAAAGTTTGAGAAGGCAATTGAAAGAGAAATCTGACTATTTCAAAGCAAGAGAATCAAACAAATAGGCCTTTATATAGTTTCAAAACGAGCTCAAAAGAATACATGTAAGCGTAATCCATGTAAAAGCTTATATATTAAAGCTTGTTTCATATGCTGCTCAAAGAAATGAAGGGAACATTCAAAATATTCTTGGAATTTGGGATGCATCTGGTTTCAAGGCTGAGGAGCCATGGTTATCAGATGTCTTGAAGAGACACCACCCAATAAGGAGAACGTAATTCTCCTAAGTTTTCAATCTTTCACATATTAAGAGTGACTGCAGTCAAACTGAGTGTACAAGAATGTTGCAATTGCAACAACAAACCACATATGTAATACAATAAAAAAGCAACAACAATGTACCATAATTAGCCTAGTAGGATTAGGCTATACAAAATCAAAGATGAAGTAAGGTGTTTTTTTAGTTCTGAGGAGGGTCTAAATAATATTTATTATTTAGACCCTAAATGAATAATGAATATTATTCATTTATTGTTAATATTAAATTATGTTGTGCCAATATGTACTGCCACAAATGCAAGCAGTCTTCATCTGTATATCAGTTTAACACTTGCTGTGGTGTCTCAGTTCAACAGACTAAGGTCAATTTTCCATCCTTGAGGATGTGTTTTGTAGAAAAGGAC
Organism: Cyprinella lutrensis; assembly: GCA_027497675.1. NCBI lineage: Eukaryota > Metazoa > Chordata > Actinopteri > Cypriniformes > Leuciscidae > Cyprinella > Cyprinella lutrensis. The sequence goes on from JAOTRC010000005.1 coordinate 18,197,978, forward strand.
AGATGGCAAGCAAAATCTTTTTCTCGTGAGCAACTGACTATAAAAACAACCATTATTTGCATTGTTTTTCTAAACAGAAATATGTATATACAGTACAT
>JAOTRC010000005.1:18227831-18237864 GCA_027497675.1 Cyprinella lutrensis
AGAGAGAGAGAGAGAGAGAGAGAGAGAGAGAGATGGGTTCACGTGTAGATGGGCAGTGGCATGTTCGTCTTGTTTGTGATATTTTAGCTTTTAATAATACAGTCAGTCCTTGTTGCAGTGACTGTCTGTCTGATATGATAGTTGTACTTGTATGGTGCTGTTAGTAATAACCTATAGTCTATGTATGTTTACGGCAACATCAGTGTTAGAGCTTTGAGAAGACGTGATGCTCTCAGCGCAGTCTATACGGGGTCAGTTTGCATCGGAGCAGTTATGACAAAAATAGGTCACCGGCTCAAAGATGTTAAATTTCTGTTTACGTAAACGTTTTTCAGGAGGGACTAAACGGAAAATTTGTGTGATATTGCATATCGTCCGATGATGATAATGATGCAGTGTCATTTTTCTGTCTGCTAATCATCAAAAGTATGAGTGTCCCGACTCCCAACAAGAATACACAAATGCTGCCAGTGTGTAAGATTGTGCTGCTCTGCTCCGTAAGACTTCATCTGAAGAAATGGCTGAATGGGACAGTGACACTGATTTGGTCTTTAGATATTTATTATACAGTGGTTGCTATAAGCATGAAGTCTAAATGGTCGTTGTGAGTTACAGAAGATCAGGCTAAAACAGAAAAAAGTTGTTGTACAAATAATGAAGGCTCAGAGTCAGTGATGATTCAACCTGTTGGAGAGGTGTTATTGTTTCATTTGGTGGTAGAAGGTCAAATTGTGATTAGTGTTTGCAGGTTCTTGATGTTGGTGCATTAAAAAAGTGAAGATTACCATAACGTTGAATATAGCTGGCTGTTTGGATGGAATAAAGAGTGTTTGGCTAAGGGTTGCTTGTTAAACCTGAGATCAAATAAGCCAGACGGCAAATAGATACTGGACAGCTGATGGACCTGATTTAACTATCATCATGCCCATTGTCTTGTCTTGATACAAGGAAGATAACAGACTGTTTGTGTCTCACTGCTGAAAAAGTGACTGATTATTTCAAGATAAGCTTGGAAAAGGCAGGCAGAAAATCATTCACCCAAAAAATATGGCGAACCCTTAGATTCACTGGAGATTTGTATGTTTGTATTTTTTTAGTTCTGTTCATATTCTTAAAGGAAAACAAATATGACCAGTTTTCTTGTTTTCAAACACTTCTTTAAACATGAATTATTAAAGAATGGCATAATAATGCTAAATTCATTTTGAATTCCTCCTGTTTTAATGTCAAAATAGATAGCAATTGTAATTAGCTGCAGCAAATCTAATGTTATGTCAAGGTAGTTTTTGTATCGTCTCCAGGTCTTGTTTACATTAAATACTCAAACAGAAAACCTTTACTGTTTGATATTAGAAGTGACATGATTTGGCCTTCAAATGACGGAAATTGCTCTGCAGGATTCACAGATTGAATAAAAATAACAATATATTTTGTTCAACAGCAACTGAGGAGTAACCTAGTAACAGTCCAGCACAGTTGAAACATAAAGTGAAGCTCCAGAGATATTTTGCAACAGCTGATGTTGTCACCTGGCAAAAAACAAACAAACAAAAAAAAACTAACTAAAAGGTTAAGGTCGGTGATGGGCTTTTTACAAATTAAGAAGGGTAAATCCACCTGAGGATCCCAGTTTGAACTCTTCAAGCATAATTCTTGCTCACCTAAAAGAGATTTGGTTTGACCTCATGATGTAAACATGGGCATATAGCCTATAATTGCGAAGCATGTTTTCCACAAAAAACTCGGTTTCTCGTAATGAGAAGAATCTGTTTCATTAAAGGTGTACATATAAATGAACACATCAGAGTGGATCTTCATGTGCCTCTCTATTGATGATCGTTCCCTGGGTGTCCGGTAGTAGACATCGGTCTCGTGGCTCTACTGAAATAGTTCGAGACCCAGCAGGGTTTTTATTAATTCCGCTGCAATGTTTGTCTCAACTCTTTTTGTGACGGCCCACGTGTGCGAATCTGAAAACGAGATTATACAAACATGCACGTGCTGCTCCGCGACCCTCGCGTGTTGCGTCCGAGAGCAACGGTATAATTGAGAGGGTGTATTTTCACTTTGTTACTCGGGTATGGTTTGCAGTTTAGCGCACCGTTGCGATCCCCTTTCCCCTTGAGCGGCTGGATTCTCGCGGTGCATGCTGGGACCTGCAGTCCTCGCTCCTCCCTTCTCAGGGCGAACGCGGTCAGGGCGTGGATGTCGGAGCACTACAAGTCCCACACGAGCTCGGCTCCATCTGCCCCTCTCTCTCTCCCACCAGACCAGAGACAGAGAGATACGGTACGAACCCCACCGGACTTTCAGAACCGAAAATCGTCGAGATTAGTGAACTGCGAGAGACAAGAACGGAAGACCGGATTAAAGCCCTTATCTTGATGCGCAAACATCTTCCAAATGTCGGTCAAACGGGTTAGTGGACGTTTGTACAATCTGACATCGTTATTTGGCTCGCTAATTGCCTTTTGAAATTATTCAGGGTTGTATGGACGAAGGAGTCGGTTCTGGGGCTGTGGCATGTCATAACACTTTGGCTGTTGGAGCTGCTTCGCTATGGAAACATTTCATGTCGTACGGTGACAGAGTATTGCAGACCGAGTTGTTAGAGGGGAGACTTCGCTGCGCAGGGATCTGAAAATCGCTCCTTCAGTTTCGTACACCTTGCTCCGTACGAAATAACGCTCTCCCCGCGTGTCACGCAGCACAAGTGACGATAATAATAAGGAGCGAATGGAAAAGTCGGTGACCCTATTAGTTTCCAAACACTCTTTCGAGGGCAATGTGGAGAGAGACAGCCAAAGTACGATGTTTCCTCGCGAAGGATATATCATCCAACATAAATGTGCGCGTGACATTTCTCTTCCCGTGTATTTTTTGTCGAGTTTTAATTCAGACGTCATAGCTCGGCTCGCGCTTAGCGAAAAACCAACGGTCACTTTATAGTTTGACAGGATTCGGCCAGTACGAACGCGTCGGTTAGTTGGGCTACATTGTGGCCACACGAACTGTGTTGGCTTTCGATTCTTTATCCGAAGGAAACGTATTTTTCGGCTAACCCCAGATATAAACAACATTTAGTTGTTTTTGTGTTTAAACAGCGGCGTTATTTATCACTGACTCCCATTTCAGCACGCGAGGCGCTTCGTGTCACCTGAGAGTCTCTTGTATTGTGTGATACGGTTTTAGTAGCTCCAGCTAGAACGAGCGAGTGGGTTCGCCAGAGAAACAAACATTTTCGTCTGTTTTAGGACGATGCTCTGCACTAATATTAAGCTAGCCGTGGATACGTGACATTGGCTGATCATCGACTGCTTTTCTGCATCATCCTTTGTGCATCTATAAGCTCCGGGCTGCGGAGCTCCGACGACGGACTGACCGGGAGACTGCGAGTGTGCTGAGCTCCAGTCTAGAGCGGAGAGACGATGCTTATTTCCTCGTCTCCGTTTATCATTGCGCTGGTAACCTCATTCACAAGAACGAAGGCTGAAGAAAACACGGGCTCCCGCTCCCACTGATCCTGTGTTTTCAATAATTGAGATGCCTCAAGATGAAAAATGTCTCAACGAAAATGATCGGTTCTATCTTTAGCTGCAGATATATTCACGCATACAACACATCATAAACTTTCAAATTATCAGACTTCAGCTAAAGGCCTAAACGTCTTGGTTGTGCCATAGAAACACTTTAAGTGTACCGACATCAGTTTGATCTAATTTTAAGTCATTAAGATAAGCAGTTCATATTTTAAGACACCTGTCACCTGTATCGTCAACGTGGTCCTGCTGCTGCTGCTGCGCTCACCTGCATTCTGATGCGAGTTTACGGTGTTCATGTTGTTTGCATATGGGACTACTCCGGTGTTTAGTTTTGGTTATTTGCGGTGGTTATGTATGTCGTTTGATTTTACTAAGTAATATCCAGTCTCATTCATGTCTCTTTTTTTCAGTTAAGAACACAACCTCAAGAGATAGATTTGGATGATTTCGTCTCAAATGCAACAAGGTGTAACTTCATTTCGAACTCCCAACATTCGGTGTGATTCCCACCTGCATGGAAATTTAAAAAACAAAACAGAATTTACCGTTTTGTTAGAGACAAATAATTATGATAATTTGAAAAGCTATTATGTCAAGCAGAAATTGAAATCTACCACCAGTTTTTAAAATGATGTAAATATCCCTATTCACTAATTATGCATAACTGAAAAGGTTACTTAAAAGAATTTGTCAAAAAGTTTTTGAAGGGATATTGATTTGAACTGTTGGGCTTTGATAGGAGTTTTGCAAGGCCTTAAACACAGCACTGTTAGAATTAGATTAAATCACAGCTTGACCACCTCATTATGAGTAAACATTTTAGTAACGCACACTCTGTGACTGTGGACATGAGTTGCTTTGCCTTTATCTAATGCCTGTAAAAAGCGCCTGTGTTAGGCACAGCATCACATTAATGGTTGCTCTGTTCTATCTGCACTGTTGATGTTGTCTTGATCTACTGCAGTTTGTCCCACTGAGGTAATGAGGCAGTAAAACCTGCATCAACTATCGCATGGCCCTGCATCCTTTATCCTCAACCCCTGGCATTTGTGGCCTGTCGTGCACTCGACCATTCCCCTCCATTGAGCTGTGTGAGAGTTTGGGATCTGATCAGTATGGTGCTTTGCTTTTTTAAAAAAGGGGTAATTAGAGGATACAGACTTAGACCACGTGCGATGTGGGTTAAGAGGATGTTGTTGCAGTAAAAACTGTCCCTTCAGCTGTGGGAGCTGAGGTTTTTACTCTTCTCTGTTTAAACTTTTTGTTTAAAGTTTAAACAGATAGTTTTTGGTGTTTATGTTTGTGTATTTGAAATTGATTTGCTCACAATCTTAGAGAGAGTCAAATGGGTCAAACTCAGCGTTTTTCACCTCATAATTTCGTCTTTCCTACAGCAGATGACCATGCATTTGCAAACTTATAATTAAAAATGAAAATCGCTGGTATACAGTTCAGAGATCATTTCATTTTTTTTTTCAAATCCATTATTTAAATCTGAATGCTACAAGTTTAATATCTATTCCTACTCAAGCCGTAGTCTTAAGGAAATTGTGACATCTTGACTAAGGAAACCTCTGTTTCTCACAGGAAGTTTCCAGCCTGTCTCATATCACTGACTGCAACAAGAGAAGTGATGTTGTGGCCTCATGGTTAGAGTGTAATTTTTGTCAGATTACAGGGAAAGAGAGTTAAAACATTAAAGCTTATCTATGTCCATCTTTTGTTAAAATTATAGAAGTGTTTATTTTGATTGGAGTTGCTTGCTTTTATTTTATGTCCGACAAATGAGAATGATGACTAGAAATATTTCATATCTCTCAAAACCGTTGAAAAGTTATTGAAACTCGTGTGCATGATACATGTAGTTGTGCGCTACTGATTGGGTGTAACAGTTGTAAGAATGTTAAGGGAAAGTATAACCAACTAGGCTAACAGCATTTTTAATGAATGTGCAAACAAGAGTTTAGTTGCCTTATAGTTCAAATCCCTGTTTCCAATGTGTAATGTAGATAGTGCAGTGATCTATATTTTACATTTGCTTTAGTTAATGAGATCTGAGTTGACCTTGGCTGAGCTACACAACATTTATCCTCTGCAATCAGTTATATGTACATTAAAAAAGAATGAAGTGAAAATGAGTGAAAAATCAACAGTAGGGCTGAGCGATACTTTTTTCTCTCTGATGAAGCAAACATATTTTTATGACAAATATTAACATCATTTGAAAGGGTCTGAATGTTGTCCAGTAACAGATTATTAACTAATCAATGAATGATTTATCTTTTTTTTTTAAAAAAAAGTTATATTTTTATTTTCTAAATTTGAGATAATTTTAAATATTCAATTTGTGCACTTTTTAAAGCTGTTTTTTTAATGATTTAATTCTACAACAGAACTGCAAACTACCCAGAGGAGAATCCCATAAAGAGTCACTTGTCCACACACACTGAGTAATGTGTTGAGAAAACGCCTATGCAGGTAACATATATTTCATTATTATAATCTCCCCTCTGTATCTTTCGTGTTTTTTTTAATTATTATTTTCCACTTTCCCCTTAAGTCAAACTTTCTTTCCTGTTTCTTTGCTCAGGTGGATCCCTCACCAATGAATGTAGGGGATGGAGGGACGGTGAGCAGAGAGAGCAGTGCCCCTACCCACGTGTCTGAGAGCATGGTGGGAAATCCACAGCAGACACTGCCTCTTGAACTTAGAGGTGACATACCTCAAAGTCAGCAGAACAAGTTGAGGGCGACCACAGACTGTAAAACACCTGACGTCTGCTCAGAATCCAGCAATTCAAATCATTGTCCCCAAGTTCAACCCCACAGCAATGTGTTTAGCACTGATCCCGTGAGCACACCCATGCCTGATCGGACTGAGGTTTCCAAAGGCAAGGTTGACAGTGCTGGCATCTACTCAACTCATTTGTGGCCTTGTGGTAAAAAGGTCACCGCAGAGGACCCTGGGAACTCTGTTCATAGTATAAACCTAAACAAGAAGACTAACGCACCAGCACCCACCCAGCCTGTGATTAGCGTTCCTTTAGGTTTCCAGTGCTCCACGCTGTTTAAACCCGGCCAGCCTGTTGCTTTCCTTCCCCCTTCCAATTTTTCTTCTCCTCTCTGTAAGATCACACTGCCACCAGGGTTAGGTCAGATTGCAGCACTGCGAGAAGCCACTGCTAGCCAGTTTCAAAAGGTTGACTGCCCAGCGCAAAGCTCTTGTTCGAGCACTACACCTATGCTTAAAACATACCCATATCACTTTTCGGTGGGGAGAGGACCCGGCGCTGAGAAGAAGCCTCAGTCTTCAGGATCCAAGGTCAGGTGTGACTCTTTGTCCAAGGGCTTTCAAGGTGGATCTGAGCATAAAGCAACAATGTCTTCTGTAGCAGCCCCAGCTTTAGCCCTTCCAGTACAGCAAGCCACACAGGGCTCGGCTCCACAAACCCATTACACCATTTCTCCCACTGCTGCCATCTGCTGCAGCCCAGCTCTGGCAAATATCACCACTCAAAGTCGGCTGCTTAGCCTTGTAGAAAAAGGTTCGACGTACCGAGGTGCTGAAAAGACCTCTTTAGCGTATCTGAAACCAAAAACTCTGTCCACTCCAGAGGAGCATAATGTTTCCTGCCCCGTTGAGTCAAGGGATGTCCCCCTTGATTTGTCTGCAAAGTCAAAGCGACAAAAAAACATTAAAGAGACCCAGAACCACCCATCATTGGCCTCGGAACAGCACTCTGCTGACTCTCATCAGAAAAACGTTGCTGGTTCAAAAAAAATGAATTCTGCTTCTTTTGGGTCATCCAGTACATATGACACCCATAGAAATGGTGCAACACAAAAATCATCTTCAAAACAAACTAATCACCATGCTTTGGAACCCAACGCATCCTGGGCCAAAGGCTCATCTCCTGGTTCCTTAAATAATCTCCCTGGTACATATGTTGGAGTGGCAAGCCCCATTCTAGCATCTACTTTACGGAGCAAAGATGGAAAAAGTGCTGCTTTTGTTGAAGATTTTCAGACATTTGCCAAACAGGAAACCATCTCCATCATTGACCAAGGAGAACAGCCGGTTTGTAGAGAGAGGAAAGCACCATTTGCTGTTAATAAGGATAAGCATAATAAGGGAGGCAAGCTCTTGACAGGAACTCATCAAGGTTTTTTATCTACCCAATTATCTACTACAGTAAATTCACAGGCCCACCGGAAGTCTATTGGTGGAAAAGAAGGGACCCTTTTTACACCTCCAGTTAAATCCTTGTGGCAACCACCTTGTGTTCTTTCCCAAGGATCATCTCTGCAGAATAGGCCAAGTCAGACCCAGGCCCCAAAGACTAAGAGCACCCTTGGTTGTGAGAGAGCCCTGTTCCATAACTCGCATTTAAGCCCAATTAAAGTAGAGGATGAAAAGTGGGAGAAGGCCAAATCCCCCCTGTCCAACCTGGAGTCGATAGTGAAGCAGAAAACTCTTGAGACCACTGCACTTACTGGTGAAAACTACTGTAATCTGTCCTATGTGGGATCTAAGAGGCCTGAGGTAGCCAACGTGCAGAACAGGTGTCAGGACTCCACGTTGCAGCAGACTCTTACAACTGGTTCTCCATTTAGGGCCATAGAAGTACAGGTCAACAGTTCAGACAAAACTTCTCCACAAACAGATGCTACAGCAGCTCTAAGCAGACCAGAGATCACAACCGCTCCTGTGGCCAAGGATAAGGGACGAGAAAAAAAGGCAAAAGAGACAGAAAATCTAGTGTCTGATGGTAGACAAAAAAAGAAATCTACTACCCCTAGTAAAAGGACTGCTCCCAGTTTTAAAAGGAAATTGTCTCAACAGTTAGAGGATGAGATGACAAAAGAGGAGAAAGGATCAGAAAGGAAGGCTTCTTCTCATGTTAAGGTAGAAGGAAAAGCCCTTTCCTTCCTTGAGAACCAGACTGTAGAAGCAGAAGGAGAGGCAAAAATGAATGGAGCCAAAGAGGAGATACCTTCCAAAGGCAAAGTATCCACCACCAAACAGAAGAAGCTGAAAAAGCCTGCCAAGGAAAAGACACCGTCTGAAGCTCAAAAAAAGACTATTACAGTAACTAAAAAGCAAAAAGATAAAGACAGACCATCAGTCAAGCAAGGTCTCTACCATAAAAAGGTAAGATTTATTTTACTCTGATTAATTTAGTGGTTAATTTTATTAAAGGGGTCATATGAACTTTTACAAGTTGATTGTACTAAAATCAGTACAATACTGTTTTGGCAGTGCCTGTACACAACCATCATATAATAACAAAAAATCCATCTAGCGTTTTTGTTTTAATCTCCTTATATGTTTTCCCCGGCCTCAAATTGAGCTGTTCGTCAATAAAACGGACGCCCCTCCCACGATTGTTGATTGACGGCAGCGTTTCAACACATCCCCGCCCTGAGAGCTGTCATCATAGTCCGTCATTGTTGATACACTGGGGCAGAGTAGCATCTAAGCGATTGTGTTGTTCTGTTCTTGGGTGTAATAACAAACACAGCAGTCATTTTGATGTTCCTAAATCCGAATCGCTGAAGATGCTGTGGCTGAGTTTTGTTTTCGAAGGGAGTATTCACGACTAGCGACGTCAATGCTTTCATGTTCGCGCAAATCATTTCTCACCATACTGCTTTATAAACGAGGGTCAGTATGAGCTGGTTTTTCCAAGAAGCTGCTACTGAAAAAAGAATCTATTATGCTTCCTCTGCACCTCCAAAAGAAGTTTGTATAGTTTTATTAACCTTTATATTAATCTTTGCAAATCGCAATTTTTTTTTTTCATGACCATTAGTTAACATCAATATGTCAATGAACTAACGTATACATCAGGAAAGACATAGCGTTTGTATCTCACTACTCTACTCTGCCAGTACACAAAGATAGATCAAAGTGACATTACGTTAACCAACCATTCATAAACGTCCTGTTCGAGCCTTAATTGACAAACTTCTTTGCGGCCGCCATCTTGTTCTGGGTCTGACTCCGGTTCAAACTGATACGATTGCACATGAGTCCTCAGAGACTCCCGCTTCCATTCTTTCTCCAAAATATACCCTCAACTGTTGTCAAGGCAACACTCCACGTGTGTTGTTTCAAAACCTTAAATCTTAAAATACTAATGAGCATTTTTTAATAAAAGTATAATACAAAGTTTTCATTTAGACCCTAAACATTCATATTAACTTAAAATATATAAAAATTGCATTATATGACCCCTTTAAAGCTATGTATATAATATCGCCAACTGCTGGCTTTATGCACAGCTGCACTACTTCGTGAACTTCAGCCTGCTACTTGTTTCCAATGGGTGTTTTTCCCCAATTTTATCACACAAAGTCAAAGTTTTGTGGTTATATTTTGTTTGAAACTGTGTTTTGTAATCTGTGTTCTTGTACAATTAGTGGTGTAACATAACGTAATATATTGTGTCACAATATATTGCAATACAAAAATGCAACAATATGTATCG
>JAOTRC010000005.1:18292122-18302487 GCA_027497675.1 Cyprinella lutrensis
GGCATTTGAAAATTTATAAATATATATAAAATATTTAAAAAACTGTATAAAACTATTTTCTGTTTGAAAAAAATATTTCTTAAGCTGCACTGAATACTTTATATATTTACCATATATTTTGGCCAGAAAATATATTATTTTATAAAGTTAATGATGTTTTGCAGTAATAAGATTCCTCTGGCATATATACTGTTGATGCTAAGGATAAAGTCAGGAATAAAAATGTTAAAGCTAATCAAGTGTTATGCCAGTCGTGACAATTATGATGCAATGCATATTACAATAAGGCCCCAATAGTTGCATTGACTAACACTAAATAACACTGAGAAATACACGTGTTACAGTATTAATAATAATAATGCAACTGTTCATTGTTAATTCATATTCACTTCCATTAAATAATATTATCAGATACAAACTTTGATTTGAATAATATAGTGGTTAAAATGAACCAAGATTAATACATGCTTTAGTATTTACTTAGTAATATGGTTAGTTCCTGTTAACTTATGGAACCTTATTGTAAAGTGTTAGTGAATCCTTTGGCTGTTGCAGGTAGTACAGGACTGGAAGTTTGTGGCCCAGGTGCTGGACAGGATTTTCCTCTGGGCATTCCTCACTGTATCTGTTCTTGGCACCATTCTCATCTTTACACCTGCCCTGAAGATGTTCCTGAGCACTCCCCCACCTCCTTCGCCCTGAGACCTCCAGAATTACATTCAAATCCATCACATTACAAAAGGGAATATTATTGTGCTTCCAATAATAGTGAAGAGAGTGCACATTACTATGTAGAAGTAATTTGTTCTTTCACTGCAGTAAATAATCAGATGTATGATTAACATCTTAAGATGACCAATAAGGTGCAGAGTAGCATCACCTGTCCTAAGTGATTCATTATGCTGTTTAACTTTATTTTGTAAGTAAACTTTATCTGTTGTTTGTAGATAATTCAGTTATTATTTTTTTTTTATTATTTATAGCCAATACTAAAAAAACAGTTTACAAAAAAAAAAAGCTAATATTTTTTGTTGACCTGTGCAGAAAAACAATTCCACACAATCAGAAGACCATTTTTAAGAAGACACACCTCTGTTTGGTCATACTTTCCTCTCTTGATTTTTAACCACTCTTCTCTTTGGCACATGTGGAATAATTAAAGCATTCAAACTGAGGAGCACAAAAAAATCCAACACGGTTCGGTCAAAACCAGCAGTATTTAACACCTTTTTTAAAACATGTAACTACACTTGATTTTCTTTATTTGTATCTAAAATGTAACAGTATTAATTGCTTCTGGTAAATCAAATATTACTTTTAATTAAGAATAAATGGTCACCTTACCTTCCATAACAAGTAGAAGAGCAAAGCTAGAAACAGCAGTGCTGTCAGAATGCTGAGCAGAATGACCCACCACGGGACTCGACTGAGCAAAGCAGGCTTGCTTTCACGAAAAACAGTTAGCTTCACCTATATCAGTCATAAAAACACTGAGTGAACTTTGCATAATACACTTTTTATTAATCACTACTAAAACTACATCAAGTAGAAATAGCTTATCTAATATGCTTAAGTATATAGTGATCTTTATGACACGTTACCTTAGTATTGGATGGCTGAATCCCAATATTCTCCTGAGTCCCATTAAGGGTCAGAGATGCATCCAGTACAATATCCAAGTAGTTCAACAAGTTATACTCCTGTAAAAGAAGCCATGTGGTCAATTATCGTAGTTATAATACATTTGTTGCCAGTGGACAGTAACATAGAACATTTACTTGAGTACTGTACTTAAGTACACTTTTTTAGTATCTGTACTTTAGTTGAGTAGTTTTATTTTTTCTGGAAACCTTTTACTTTTTACTCCACTACATTTCTGTCAAGTTCCTTGAGTAGAAAGTGGTAACATCAGTCAAAGTACATGACTTTGGTTGCAGGGGTTGCATTTTGTTGGAAATGAAAGTCGGGTTGACGTCAGCATGCAACGTCGGATAGACGATGCATTTTGGTTGGAAATGAAAGTCGGGTTGACGACGTCAGAGCTTTCATTTTCATCCATAATACGTCTGTCCAATGCTGGAGATTAATGTCAATCTGGTGTTGGATTCTGACGTCAACCTGATTTTCATTTTCAACGTTGGGTTTGGTCTTTTAAATGGGAATCATTGTTGTGGAGCACACTAGCTTTTAGATAACAGTAAGGAACATAGCCCAAACTAAAAGCCAAAAAACCTTTAAATAGGTCACTATTTGAGGGAACAGCCATTTGGGTGTCTGAAACCATTGTGGACGTTATTGAGTGAACCTGTTCAATCTCACATTCAATCCCACTACTGGAACTGTGTTAAAAATAGATTTGATTTAAGGTAGGTAGACAGGCATAGATTCAGAGGCATTATTGTAAGTATTAAACACAACAATGCAACAAAACAGTGAATTTACATTTTGAAACTTAAGTACTTTAAAAACAAGTAAGAGTATCATTTTCATTTTTTTGGGTGAACTAACACTTAAAAAAACCCTTGTTAATTATTATCTGGAAATAGCACACATGCATATGCTACCACAACTTATAAATATTAAGGAATATTAGATTGAGCAAGCAGCATTTTTTACACATATGCTACTGAACCAAATGGAATGCTGTAACTTAAGTCATTTGAATTGAAAATAAAATGTATCTTTCAGTTTGAGTTATTTTTTTTCTATTACGTCCAATAAACATTGAATATTATTCAAATGAGCATCGATTCATCCTGTAAATTTCACTGTTAAGTCTTACAGTGCACAAATAAAAAAGAATGTCAGCATGTGTACCTCAAGAAAAGTATTGTTCCATAAGCGAGCATGAAGGACGATGCCTGCAGTGCTGTCCAGTGCCTCAAGAGGGCACTTTATCTCCACACATTTTAAGTCGTCAGCACACGTCTGGGGAGGCAACATGAAAGGTAGAGATACATTTACTGTACAAGAACTCTACTTTAAAACCTTTGATATATGTTTTAAAGTTACAAGATATAGTATATAACTAGTCATAATAGTAAAATGAAAATAAAGCAGTGGTCAGTGGAACTGTATCAAATCATGTGCAAAGTGAAATTACCAGAATTTTATACTTTCTTTTGTTGCCCAAAAAGGGAAAAAAATCAGTAGTGGAGGCAAGAGCCTTCTGGCCTGATTCACGCTCTAGTTCACGCCTTCCTCTGGATGACGCCTAAGAAGTGAGCACATAGAATCAGTGACCTCTCCCACAGTGCCAGAAGTCATATTGTTTCTGAGTCTCAAGGATTTATCATTCATCAAATACATAACGCTGCAAAGTAGAACCAACCAGTGGGAGCTGATGTTAATAATTGATAGTTATTTAACTTTATATCCCATAAAGGAATTACCTTGATAAATCTGAGTGGGTTTATAGCCTCTGATGGTGTGCAGTGAATAATATTCTTTCCTAGATCGCTGATTTGCACAAGGTACATGAGCCATTTTCCCTCCGTGGTTGCTTTTGGCCACTGAATGTTCAGCACTGCAGAACCGAAGGACTTTAGAGGCCGACCAATGTTAATAATCTGATGAAAGTACAAGCACAAAATGCACAAAATCAACAGGCTTTTAATTGTGCTAAACCCAATGAGTGTAATATACATCTAAATACTGTATATTTACAGACATAAATGCAATAGTACTCTTTGTGATAAGCTACTGAATTATTTTTGATTGGAGATATAAATATGATAATATTATATTTATAAGCATTCATTTTGTAAACCTAGCAACTAGCAATTGTAGCAAGGGATTATGCCGGATTAAATTATAGTTAATGAATAGTAAAACAGAGAAATTCATCACTGTAAAATTAGGGGGACTGAGACACCAACCCTGAACTCATACTGGACCAAAGAGCCGATATCATCTTCTGATTTCATTGATTTATCATCTTTCGCTTTTCCTCCAAAGTACAACTGGGAAGGTTTGGCAACACTACAAAGACAAAATACACCATAAAACAACTATTCAGTATGGTTTTGTGTTTTTAAGATTTTTTTTTTTTTTGATAAATAGAAAGTTGTAATGGATCCATTGAAGGCAAAAACAAGATTTTAAACAAGATTTTAACATGAAACAAAAACATGACGCTTACCAACAGTGGTTATAGGGAAACAAAACTTGACAAAGACACATGGCAAATATGATGGCTTAAATCCACAGACTAATAACAAGACAAGGGAGATTAAGCAAATGCAAGTCACATGGCAGGATCACATGACAAACAGGGAATCACATGACAGACATGGAACATTACATGAACAAACCAAAAATGTGACAAGAGTTCAATGGAACATTAATTTTAAATCTTTTGACCAATTTAATGCGCCCTGGCTAAATAAAAAAGGTGAAAAAAGGCGAGAAAAATGCAAACATTTTCATGCAGACATCATTTTTTTAAAAACAATTAGTAAGACTTACCCAGTGACATTCAGATGCAGTTCAAAGATAATTTTCACTTCTGCAACAACGATTGGAATATCTTGAATGCTAATCCTATTGAAATAAATAAATAAAAAGTTAACATGAACACACATTACACTGGGTTTCCAGGTTTTAAAGAGAAAGTTCACTTAAAAAAAAAAAAAAAACACTTTTGCTGATAATTTACTCACCCCCATGTCTTTCTTTCTTCAGTCGAAAATAAATTTTAGATAAAAACATTACAGAATTTTTCTCCATATAAGGGACCCCAACCCTTTCAAGGTCCAAATGACAGAACGAATGAAATAAACAAAATGACTCGAAAAAGGATTTGTTCATCCAACAGGAGAGTCACAAATGTGCATCACAGAACAGAGCAAGGCGAGTATTTGTGCTTATAAAACTTAAACTTTTTGATTTATTTTTTAAATGAGCGATCATTTCACTAGATAAGACCTTTATCCATCATTTGGTATTGTTTAAAGCACTTTGAAGCTTGGACCTCATTTGGTAGTCCATCATATGGAGAAAACAATCCTGTTTTCATCAAAAACTTTAATTTCTTTTCGACTGAAGAAAGAAAGACATGGATATCTTGGATGACATGGGGGTGAGTAAATTATCAGCAAACGTTTTTTTTTAAGTGAACTAATCCTTTAATGGGACTTTCCACAGTAAACAAGGATTTATATACTAATCAAACTTTGTATTTTATCATCTAACTCTACACCTACCCATCATAGAAAACTCTGTGAATCATTGTCAGGGTTTACCAGGAGAAGCAAACACACACTAAAACTTCATTAGCTTGTAAACTCTTTTCCAAGCAAAACTCTATAGTACTTCTACTTCTTTAAATGTATTAATTTGATTAACTGTTAAACTAGAGATACCTAGAAGATACCATCAGAGCTAGACTCTTCTTACGTTTTAAGGGACATTGTCACATTAGCGCCTGTCAATTTCAAGGAAAGCCTTTCCGTGTTTAGTATCAGGTAGAAAGAAACCTGAAAGTATTGAAAAGAACCTAGATTAGGAGACTGACAGATTTGATTATAGTGAAAGCATGCTTTAGGGGTTGAGAGAATTTGAATTACTCTTCATACCTCCGAGTCTCTTTTAAAAGGATTTCCAAGTTGGCAGTCAGCCTGTGTCTTGTGCTCATTGGGGTTACACTGCACCTGGGCTTCCTGCACAGTGATAAAATCGAAAACAAATGGTATAAATAACATCTATAAGCAAAATCTGAAACAGTAAAAGGTGCATAATCAAGTGAACTTAATTTAAAAAATGTACTTGAATGAAATAGATTGTGTTAAATTAAGTGTTTGTCCAGTCAGTGTTTAGTGAGTGAAATGATAAATATAAGACAGAATGAGAACATCACAATGAGCAACATTGTAAAATTTTACATTTTAAGAACCAAAACAATGCATGCATTAACTTATATTTGGCATTCTAACATGTACCATACAACTTTACACAGTTGCATTGAACAACTTGAGACTTTTTTTTAATCCAACCTTCTATTTTTTCGAGTGTACAAGTATATGCTTGAATTATATGACATTCCTTTTAAACAGATTCAATAGAGCATTATGCAAATATTACAGTAAAAAGCAAAACACGATCAGACTTGTTGTTATAAAGTTGTTAAGAATATGTATTTTTTTAATGAAATAGGACACTCACACTATTCTTCTTTGGCACGACTGATGATAGGTGTAGAAATTCTGGAAACGTCACAGACAGTTGACTCTGGTGTGCATCTTCTCCGCCTATGTTGGTAACAGTGACATCCAGGGCGACGTTCTCATCACCAGGAGAAATGACAGAAACACCTTTTTCCCTTCAACACAAAGATACAACCTTAAGTCTATATTACAAGAAGGCCAAACATGTGTCAAATATGTAGCTAATATGCAATGTGCATTGCGTAGTTCTTACACAAAATGATTATTATTTGATACAATTAATGGATTAGCACACTATACCTCTGATATATTTAAACTTCTGATTTGTGCAGTTACAGCAACAAAACTTTGACTACAAAATGCATGCCAAATATCAATCATGTGCTCTTTGAAATGTAAAAAACAGTAGTGTGCTGTTCTAAATCTTGCACAAGCCACATAGATAATGATATTACATGGATAGAGGGTCACATTTTTCTTGTTGTTGGTCTTTAGTGCAGAAGGTATACTGGAGCTGCAGGTTACTGTGGCAGATGTTGTCACTTCCACAGTCGGCATTCATAAAGGTGACCTGGGAGATAAGAGGTTTGTGGAAAAGAAAGCCGTGTTTGAGACAGTGGGATTTTACAGCAATAAAGGAAGTGATTTGGCAATATACCTCTGCTTTGGTTGTGTTTTCCTGTAGTGCATTTAGAACTGGCTCCAAATCTGGGAGGTTTCTGATTGTCTGTTTTGGATTGTCAGATGGCAAAGAAATAGATAAGCTGATGGAAATGCTGGTCAGCTTGTCCTGGATATCTCCCTAAAACACAGTACAATGTTTTTTAATCATACGTTCTCACTTTCAGTTAGTGAAACCAGCAAATCAGAGTATGAGTATATTACCAGCAGCCTGAGCTTGGTCTGGACACACTCTCGTTTGCCCTGGCCAGGCAGTTCCCGGTTTCCCTGCGCAGCCTCAGAATTCACAAAGACCACTCGCGAAGGAAGACCCCTCTCTCTGCGCACTGTATCAGCCTTTAGCTTGTACTCGATCCCTGCAGAAAGGTGACTATTAAATGCAATTTCACATGCCGCAAAAAGTTTCAAGGAATCGCTTGGACGTGCTGCTGTCTGCCAAGTTATAATAACTAATTAAACACACCCAGCTGGAATGACAGATTGCTGTGGGACATTCATTCTTGTTTTGATATTTATTGCAGTAAGGAGAACAGAAAATGGACTCACTCAGTTTGGGATTGTATGTAGGTGGCTGGGCAGTGTAAGTGAAACAGGACTGAGCTGTAATAATGCTAAAAGATTTAAAAAATAAACAAATAAACAAATAAATAATGATGAAAATATATAATATATGTTTTTAAAAGTATATATATGTTTTATGTTTGTTAACAAACTCAAATCAGTATTATATATATATATATATATATATCTTAGTGTTAGATTTTGCTGTTATCTCACCATGGATATCTCTTGCAGTCCTGTGCCTTGAAGTCAATAATATCCGGTGTTAATGTCAATGTCTTTTCTATGTTTACCACTGGTTTAGTCCTTAAAAAAAAAAAAAAAAAAACATATTATTTTTAATAATATTAACGTAAGTAATTCATTTAGAATTCTAAAATGTACATTTCCTACAAAATGATATTAAATTAAAGTATATTTGTTGGGTGTGTCAGGTTATTCTTCCACTTCATATAATGAATTATATGAATGTAAAAGATCAGCATTTATTGAATCTATATATGTAGCAGAGTGGGAAGCATCCAACCTGTAAATTAGCACAGTATCTGAAAGTGAACCCACAGCAAGGTCTGGATAGCCGTTACCGTCCATATCCATGTTTCCAGCCATGGAATAGCCAAACAATTTGATACCGTGGTCTCCAGCCTCTAAAACCTATAAACAGAGGTTGTTTTAACACTTAGAAGTCACTTTATTATATTATTATAATATGATATGTTATAATACAATATAATATACAATATTATGAAATTAAAAAGTGTTAAAAATACCATTTAAATTTCAAGCAAAATAACTGATAAAATGTATATTGTAGAGTTTAGAATTATGCGAGTCCTTTTACGAACCTCTGGTTTTTGATGAAAGCCTGCAACTGAACCATGATATATGTACACTCGACCTCTCCCTTTATTCTCATTGGGAGCGCTCACTGCAAAATCTGCTCATCAGATGAAAAGATCATCTGTCAGATAACCTATAAACTGAGGCTCAAGACTGAAGTATATATAACCTTTTGTTCAACCTTGGTATCCATCTTGATTTATATCCCCAATGTGTGCCACTGCTAGTCCAAACATGGAGTCCCTTTTCCCATACAGACACACTGGCTCGATTTGGTTCCAGCGTTGTCCATTGGCCTGGTTGATGTAAATGTACACGGCCCCTCCTACATCTTCATCCATGTTTTTCGCAGAGAACTCAGGTGCACCCACCACAATGTCATCCCACCTGAGTCAATGAGAACATTGTCATTTCTAATAAAGACTTGTAAAACAAGAATTACCTGTGTTTAGATAAGAAACTTTACAATCACATCCTGTTTAGTCATTATTGTCTCACCCATCTGAGTTTAAGTCAAGAACAGCGAGGTCATAGCCAAAGGAGGAGGCCAAACCTGGACCTCGAAGGATGTGTTCAGCTTTCAAGTTTCTCATTTCTGCCTTTTCATCCGGTCTTAGCAACAAAACCTCCCCACTGTGGTATGAGCGTGGAGCCCCCGCCACAACATTCAACTCTCCTTTCTTCGTAAGGTTCATCCCACTATCTAAAGCAAAGCCTGAAAAATAACAGAAGGAAAACTGTTGATAAATGGATGATATCAGATTTAAGAGTCAAAAAATACTTATCTTATCATTAAATGTTTACCCTGAAGTCCACTAATACTCACTGGTAAGTTATGACATGATTAAAAATGTATTCTTCATTTTATAGTTGCTAATGTATTGCTAACTACTGCATCAGGTAAGTCAAGATTTACATTTTATTTTAAACAGATCTGCATTCTGGACAATTGTGCTATAGATTGGCCTCTGGTACACAGTAGTAGGTTGACCGTGATGAGTGATCACCTAAAAAGCTGCTGATGTCCACAGGAATAAGCTCGTGTTGTTGTTGGTTATGATCTCCTGTTTCATAGATCTCTAGAGAGAAGTCATCTACAGGCTCCATGTGCACAATGCCTTAAGTGTGAGAAGAAGTCATTATAAATGATAGGTTGCGAGGTTATACTCAATATTACAGACTTTCCTGTTAATGTATGTGTGAAGTGAAACATTATAAACAAAAAAAGCTTTGCAGTACCTTTCCAGTCATAGGCTCCTGGAGCTCCATAAACAAGATATTTGCTGTCTTTGGAAAACGCTACAGAGAGACCCTGTTGACAGTATCCAAACTTGCGCTTATCTGATTCCCGATTCCTACAAATTGATCTTGTGCTCAATCCATCCTTCACCAATGTAAGGTCCTGTTCCAGGACAAAACATCTGCCCAATACCCGCTGGTTGGTAAAACTCCAATCCTGGTACCTGTGGGCACAAGTCTAAATAAAACAGCACATTCATTACACATATTTAAAAAAAAAATAAGAAAACATATGTACACAAATACAGAGTTTACATTTGAGGTGTCACCTTAAAATAGTTTCACAATAAATTAGAACCAGTTAAACTGAAAAGCACACTTTACCACTACTTTGCCTCCTCGGCCCTGGCTTTGGACACGAACACCTAGCCATTGGTTTTCTCTATAGTCCACTCCAGTCCTATCCTTAGGACGAGCTGTCAGTATAGAAAAAGTGAGTTTAGGGATACTTAAACTGCTTGTATTATTAAATAATACACATAATAAAAAAGTGTTTGATCATTACAAGATTGAGAAATAAAGAAACAAAACATAAATCAAGTAAACCACAACCAACCTTCTGTATCAACAGCAATGCGTTCACAGTCATCAGATTGTATTGTCAATTTGCATTTGTACAGACCTCCAGATATATTGGCATTTTGAACGGGAAATGCTCTAGCACGAGGCGCTCCAATCAGCAATCTGAAGATACAAGTGATGTCAATAGATAGATAGACAGATAGATAGACAGATAGATAGACAGATAGATAGACAGACAGACAGACAGACAGACAGACAGACAGACAGACAGACAGACAGACAGACAGACAGACAGACA
>JAOTRC010000005.1:18304259-18314401 GCA_027497675.1 Cyprinella lutrensis
TATTTACCGTATATAGCAAGGAAACTTTCTGTAAACAAATTAACAGGTTTTTACCATTGAAGTCACAGTATTTTTTTTACAGTGTGCCATGATGCCATTTATTTCTTTTAAGATAAAACAAAAAAGTGAAAACTTACCCCAACTCTACAGTACATAAGAAAAATACCCCTAAAATGTTAAAATTGAGTGGGTTAAAATATAAAAATGTAATTGTTTATTTTGGTCTAAATTGATGCTATTGTGGTGGGTTTGTGTTATGTAACTAGAATGAGTTTCATAATTCACAAAATGCATGCATTTTGGAATGCTAGAAAAAAAAAGTTACAGAAACCTTTTTTTTTTTTGCATTATATTATTGAGTAGCAGTGCTTGTCTCTGCACATAATGTCATGGTTTGGAAAACTATAGACATCATTGTGGTTTTATCACTGAAAGGTATAAGGTCTCACAAGCTGCCTTCCGCATGGTCCACAACATGCAAATGACAAATAATAATGTTAAAAATGTATTTTTTTTTTCTTATTTTCAACACATTCTGTTTAAGTAACTTTGCACCTACAGTGCATGTCAACTAACTCTCATTAGTATTAGTTGACTTTCTGCCTAATATCTACTAACTTTTTATTTTGATGGTCCCCGAAAACAGGTATTCTACTAATGACTATTAACTTTTTAATTACTAACCCTAAACTTACCCCTACAGTCTACTAATACTCTAATTAAAAAAGTATAAAAAGTGCTTCTAAGAGATTACTTTTTTAAAGTACCCCATTGCCTTAAATTAGCATGTATTTGAGCACTACTAAATTTAACTGTGACAAAAATATAGCTGTACATCCTGTGGAAACTTTAAAAGTTGTGGCAAGTGAGTTGTTTACTGAGAAACCCACTGAGGGATGGTGTTAGTCGGTAGAGATGAGTGGTCATGGGAAACTTAAGTGAGGGTATGTGTGACAGGAGGACAGGAGCAGTAAACTGCTTTAACAGGTCTCATGATCTGCAAAACCACACACACACACTCACAAGTATAAGCACAGTTGCACTGCACAGATAGAAGCCCATGCACATAAAAACAATAATTCACACATGCAAGGCCACTTCAACAGCACACCCCGAACACAAGTTGATATTTGATGAAATGTTAGAATTCGATAAGTATGTTATTCTAATGTTGATCTAGCTTACAGGAGTATATTTGGAATATATTTGAAATGTATAATATAATAATAATAATAACAACAACAACAACGTAACAATATACAATTATTGAAGTGTTATTATACATGTTACAATATTGTGATTATACATTTGTTACATTATTATTTGGTTACATTATTCTTTTTGAGAAAAGTAGCGATTTTTTATGAAAAAGTAGTGTTTCTTTTGAAAAAAGTAGTGTAATTTTTTTATTATAAATGAGTATTTTTAGACATTTATTACAATGGATTTATAACGCAATAATACATTTATTACAGTGTTATTATATCACAAAGTAATTTATTAGTTATACATTTTTACAATGTAATTACAGTGTTATTATACATTTATTACAATGCAGTTATACATTTATTACAGTGTTACACATTTTTTACATTCATTATTTTGTTACATTATTGTTTTTGAAAAAAGTACAGATTCTTTTTATTACATTGTTATACAATTTTTACATTATTAATTATTTTGTTACATTATTCTTTTTATTACAGTGTTATATAATTTTTACATTAATTATTTTGTTACATTCTTTTTGAAAAAAGTACAGATTCTTTTTGTAAAAAGTAGCGATTGTTTTTGAAAAAAAAAGTAGCGATTTAAATGAATCTGTAAATCAGCTACACTGTTTAATTAAGAATATTATGTTTTGTTCGGGTGCACTTAACGTTATCGTTTTTTCAGAGCTTAGGCTCCTGTGTAATAGTAGCCTAAGCTATTAAGCAACTCAAACATGCCAAATCAACAATAGTAAAAACACAAAAAATTGATTTTGTCATGGGCATTGCACTACTTACTATAAATTATGCATAATTACATGCAACAAACCCTAACCCTATAGTAAACCGTAAAATATTAATAACTTACTGTACAGTAGTGCTTAAATGTATAATTACCCTGAAACAAGAGCATCTTAAATAAATTAACCATTTCATTGTTGTTTTAATAAACACTTGCAATTCTTACAAAACCAAAGTGATTTAGATGACCTTCACATTGTTTTTATGTCTTAATTTAGCAGGTATCCAATATTTTACAATTAAGTGGTACTGTTTAATTGTTGTGGTCTACGAACATGTTTTCAAGAAAAGGTTACAGGAAGTCTGTGCTGTCACGAAACGAAAGACAGAGGTGTACAGTATTATCTTGCAGTATATCAGGCAAGCAATAGACTGCACTGAAGATGATGATTATTTGGATTTCTGTCATGCTTCTAAGTGAGATGTGTAAGTTTAGAATATATCTAAATGCATTACCTGATTGTCAGTGATTTTCTTTAATGGACAATGTTTAGATTTCTCCATTTTACAGATACTTATTTAAATGCTATTTTATCCCTGGATAGAACTTTTTTTACATAATAATTTTTTGTCCTCCGCAATGATTTTATTCTAAGAATTTATTACCTTAAACTATTTTGTTGTTGTTGCCTATTGTATTTATTTGCCTATTGAAAAAAATGAATGTTAAGCAATAAGCATCTCATAAATTACTTACATAGTTTAAGTATTTTGGGGCTTTATAAACTTAAAATTACTTTACATTTAAATTTAAGATGGAATACATGTTTTAAAGAATTCACAATGACTTGGTTTTTTGAAGGATGAGACTAATATGTAAATCTTTCTCATACAGATGAATTAACATTATTTTATTTACTCTTTTTCTCCCTATAGACTCAACACTCTCAGAGGTTGTTTCTCAACCTGATCCAGTAATGTTGGTCTCTATTGGGGATAATGTTACTCTGCATTGCTTTATTTTGAAAGATCACAGTGATCCAATTACTTGGTACAAGCAAAAATCTGGACACCAACCAAAAGCAGTTGCAATGGTGCAGAAATTAGCCAAAACCCCTAATTTCTTCAACACTTTGGAATCCTCACGTTTTAGCATTGAGACAGACTCAAGCAAATGTCATTTAACGATTTCAAATGTCACTTCATCTGATGAAGCAATGTATTACTGTGGTTGGAGAAAATATGAAACTGTTTTTGCTGAAGGCACATATTTAGCTTTAAAAGGTTTGTGTTTTTACCCTCAAGTAAATTTATTGAAGAATCAAATAAAATTGTATTTCTTACAACCATTTTTTAAGGGAAAAAGAAAAAATCCACAGTAAACAAATAAATTTGGACATTATGAACAGAGAGTCTATTATGATTATGTGCAATATTATGTTCTAAATTATTTTTTATTCTAAAATTATCAGAAAAATAAGACCTTTGATTTAACATGTTTTAACATTCCCTTTGTATATTTCAGATATAATACCCTGCTTAAATTGTCTCCATGTCTATTTAGGGTCACAAAACAACCATAAATCCCAAGTGTCTGTTCTTCAGCATCCCGAATCAGAGACGGTCCACTCTGGGGACACGGTTACCCTGATGTGCTCTGTGCTGTCTGAATACAACACAGCAGATATCAGAATGTTCTGGTTCAGATCTGAATTCGGAAAACCAGAAATCCTCTACACTCAGAATCAGAGTAATCATTGTGAGACTGATTCTGCTCGGAACTGCACATTCAATCTGTCCAAGAACATAGTCAGCCCAATGGACACTGGCGCTTACTACTGTGCTGTCGTCACTTGTGGAAAAATTCTGTTTGGAAATGGGACAAAATTAAATATGGGTAAGTGCCTAATTATTTCCTTTTCAGATATTTTAATATTTTGTATGGAACATTATAATATTTAGTTTCATAATAAATGGTTGAGTTGCTCTTTTTAAAGAATATCATTTTTTTGCACGTGCTCTTTGACGAAGAAAACAATAGAGAGCATCTCTCTACGGCAATTCACAGAATATGGGGAATGTCTGTGTATACCACAAAGCAAATGTTATATTTAAATGCATGTAATACTAAATTCATGTAATACTAATAGTAATACATAGTCTTTTAAATATAGTAATTCATAGTAATACTAAGTCTTTTAAATATATAATTTAAATGATGAATGTACATCACATACTACACAATGCGTTTTGTCTTGCTATCCCACAGCAAAGCCAATTGATCCACTGGTGATCATCTTGGGTGTATTATTGGGTGTCTGTGTGGTTGTGATCACTACACAAGCTGTTTTAAGCCATAAACAGAAAAAATATTACTGCAACATAGGTGAGCATTTTGATTTCATTTGTCTCTTAAAATGATTAGTAATAATGACTGATAAAACACAATTGTAGGTATGTCTGACCTATTCAAATCTTTATTTAGATATTACCATAAGCTGCAACATTTTTTTTAATACCACAGACTTCCATTATAACATGTTTTTTCATCTTTCGACCAGAAAAAGGGCTGAAAGACACTGAAAAAGAACACCCCACCAGTCAGGTGTGCATCATAAATTAATTAAAGTATTTAATATGATAATAGCATTTTAAGCTTCCATTAATTAATGTTAGTTAATGCATTAACTGACATTGAAAAATAAGCATTAACTGATATTAAAACTTTTTCATTATTTTATGTTATCGTTAGTTAATAAAAGGACAACTGTTCCTTGTTATTGTTAGCTTCAGTCAAGTTCCCTTTCAAAAGCTACTCTCAATGCTGTGGATGATTTTAAGCGTTATGGGGAACAAGAATACCAATGCTGCCACACTGGAAGTGTCTGGACCCCTCAAGGTTGTGTTGTTTGTGCGCACAAACACGAGAACAGGCTCAGACACGAACCTGGGATGTCTACTCAAGGACGTGAGAGCCCATAGTATGTGAACATCCAAACTATAGAATCTAATAAATGTGTGCATAGAGGACCAGCCTGCCACCTCACATACTTGCTGCAAGGGAGCGCCTCTTGCTAAAGCCGGAGGATGCAACCCTCCTGGTAGAATGATAGGCTATAGAGAAATAGTATCCCTCACCCAATGGGACATATTTTCCTTTGTGGTAGCCACCAGAACTGATTAACAGCTACTCTGACTTGTGCCACAGGCTACTGCGGTGGACATAGATCGGAAGATCACGAATTGGACACATTAAGTGAAGTGTCTCCTCCTCCAGCGTAGTGAATGGCAGAGGACAGAAGGTTTCAAGAATGACCGGATGCGCGGTCGAAAATGGAACTTTTGGAAGATAGTTGGGTGAGGTTGCAAAATAGCCCAGGGGCAAAGTCTAAGCAGGATGGCGAAAAAGACAGCCTGAAAATCCCTATCCTCTATATGACGAGATAGTCATAAGGAAAAAACATCCGAGTGAGAAGCTTGACCGGCGCTGACTCTAGTGGTTCAAAGGGATTGAAACGGGCGATCAGAGGATGTTTCCCCACTAAAACCCTGTCAATCAGAGCATGGCAAGCTGAAACGGCGGCCACAGATACTCAGAGAGTAGCAGGACATGTGCCTGCTGACAGCTTTTCCTGCAGAAATTCCAGCACTGAAACAATCTGGCAGTGGACTGGGTCTGCATGATGTATAGTACATCACCTTTCGAAGACACACCACTTAAGGGCGTACATTTTATCAGTGGAGGGAGCCCTAGCACTTGGAATGGTCTCTATTACATCCGCTGAAAGTCCAGCATCTTTTAGCCGGTCCCCTTCAGGGGCCAAACATGAAAATTCCATAACTCCAGTCAGGGATGGAAAATATTCCCCTGTGCCTTACTTAGGAGATACCTCCTGTTCTATATCACCCACAGCGAGCCGCCAAGAAGAGAATTTTATTATTCTAAAGCCAGACTCTAGACAGCCAAAGAAGTTATATTAGCAATAGCCATGACCCTTGTTGATGGACCTTAGCCAGACAGGGGATATTGCACTGTTTCTTGTGAAGCGATTGACTACCACTAGACTAGGCCTAATAGAAAAACTCGATTTTCAACAGGCAGACAACCTACATCCTCAGCCCGATCTGAGGAAGTGCACAGGCGTGCGTCAGCAGTAGACGGAAGGACAATGCGATCTGAAGAGAGAAGGAGAGAAAAGTAAGGACCCATCTCACGCTCCTCAGCCAAATCAATTCGCGATATGCGAGACGAGCGTGAATGACTTCAATGGAAGGAAACTCACAGTGCTTGCACTCGCCATTCTCAAAGTAACTCTTTTCTTTCCGTTGAGGAGAAAGAGAGAGAGAAAGGCTTTATTCCTGCCTGACAAAACTAACTTCTAGCAAAAAGGATAGTGTCATGATCCTGTTTCTTCCTCTCATTCCCACTCACACATTATGCTATTTCCTCATTATCGCATGCGTCCCCTCGTTATCATTGTTTCCCCTCCTCAGCTGTCTCTCATTCACAAGTTAGGGCTCTCTCCCCTCTTCACCCGAATCCTATTCTCATGATTAGCATCTCTATTTCTACCCCTCTCTTTCTACCGGTCTTTGCCTGAGTATTGCATTTTCTTATGTGTGCTATGCGCCATCTAACCCTTATACATCTCCTGTCTTGGCTCAGTCCTGTCGTGTCGGGAAGCTGACTAACGTTAAGAGCTTTCAACAGAGCCGGAGAATCGCCGCTTTTCACTGTTCTCCCTCAAGAAACACCAGCCCGTGCCTCTCTCCATCTTATGGAGTTTTCTTCAACCTCTATCGTTTCTACTGGGCTGTCAGCTGTTTTGTTTACAAGCAGAGACTTTATTTGAACAGTATTCTTCTACTAGACGTTCTAATTTCTCTTTGAGAATCATTTCTGTTGACAATGGTTCTCCCTGGCGAGCTGATGGGCGCACCTGTCACACGTCTATTTATAGCCTCTGATGTGTGCATTCCGATAATGTCATCATCAGAGGTTATTTAAGCCTAAATTTTTGGCATGTATGCCACACGTTCACAACCGGTCAGTCGAAGAAGTTTTCCCCAATAAAGCACAGCAATGAGAATAGCTTTTGAAATGGAACTTTCTGCATTTTTACATTAAAAAAAAAAATCTGATTTATAAGCATGTTTTTCCATGGGGACCTCAATTTAGGTCTCCACGGTGACAGTCCTCGTGAAGTCCAGAATAGAAAAACATGTGCACAAGCACACACATACACTTTTTCACATTTTCCTTTAATCAAATATTTCTTTCTGTGGCTCTCATAGGACCATGATGCAGTGGAACTGAGTTATGCTGCATTGTATTTTAAGGAGGGAAAAAACAGAAGAGTTCGAAGGAATGGGGACAGTGTTCAGCTCACGACAAACAATTCAAGGCACTGTTTTCAACCAAATCAATAATCCCACTGACCATACTATTGAGTATAAAAATATCTAGAATTTATTAGACACAAAAAAGTGTAGCGCAACTTAAATTTGCTAATTCATTTACTAGCAGTGTCTAACTTTATGTAAATTATATTACTGCATCTATTTTTTTTTTGACCAGGATGTTTCATTTGAGAATGATTGTCTTTTGATTGTGATTGTCTCATTTGATCTCGATTAGCTTCAAAAACTGGTTGTATGACTCTGTAAAATAAATAAATACATACAATAAGTTTGGAATTACTGTTTCATTGGACACATTTTCAAATCTGTTCAAAGTAAAGCTCTCATTATGGTTTGATTTTACAGTGATTGTATATTACTGAAGTATATTAGTAGCAGTTTTTGTGATGTTATTGACAGGTTAAAATGACAGCTTCTCTGAAACATTTGTTTCTAGAAAATTTTGTATTTTGAAAAAAGTCTTTCAGAGATTTAATAAGTACATAAAGTTCACTTTAGGATCAGGAATTTCAATATGGATGGACATGTGGTCCTGGGAATGGAAGATAAAGCTATTAATAGACAAAGATATAAATCATTTTATTTGTTTATCAGTGGTTAAGGAATACCAGGTCTGGCTTTTTACCTATTATAAATGAAGAGTTATGTAGTTAAAATTCTTGAAAGCATTACTCATACGTATGAATGTCTGATGTTTTTCCAGATTATCCAGGCATTTTATTCTGCTGTCAACATTGTCCTGATGCTTACAGTAAAAGTATGAGACACATTCATTGCTGCTGTGGGCTTCCTGTTTTACCTGTGAGAGATCTTTGCAGACATTGTTCACTGATCAAAGATTGATGGAGTTGTTAAAAGGAAACCACAAGTTTCCATTACACATATTATATTTAAAGGCCATGTGGTTTCTTTACTATTCAATATTGGACTTTTAAAGTTAAAGTATGAAGTTAAAATTAAACGGAACTCTGTTAAGAATAAAAAGCAAAATAAAAAATAAAACTAGTGAGGCCTTTGTCTTGACTGGTTTTGACCACTGGTAACGCAAACGCTAACACCATTTGTCATGTTAAGGGCATCTCTGGGGTCAAGCATGCAAACCCTGAGTCATGCAGTAGCCTCGAAGGACACACTCATGTATGAGGCCAGTGGATGAGATGCTGCGTCTGAGCCAGGAAAGGTTCAGCAGGTCGTGATGTTAATATGGTGTGGCAGATCTTTCAGTGTTCACTGGAAAAGTAGCTATATAATTCATCAGAAAATGCTCTGGAAATATTATTAAGAGCAGAAACTGTTAAATGCATTTTTGTATCTCCTATATCTTTTTACCATTTTGCCCATCCAATCTCCAGTGTAACATGTGAACATTTTAAATAAACTTTCACATAATCATATTGTGGGAATAGACTACAATTTAAATAATTGTCTATTTTCTAATATTAAATATATACACAATATATATTTTCCCGATCGTTTTTCATTTTGTAAGTTTTGCTGCCCTCATAAGGTGAACTCTGAGATTGCAGGTAATGACAAACCAATGAACGGGAGCATTTAAGATATTTTAGTTTTAAAGCTCTTTAAATAGAACTGTTTGGTAATTTATATAAACATCATCGCTTGACATTACACTCTGTGAAGGCCTGAACTAATTTAAATTTTCACAGAAGTATGGTGTGAAATCAAACCTACATCACAGAGACAGAGCCTACATCACAGCAGAGACTAAATCACATTAGAAATCCTGCTTCAAAGGTAAAATTCATAAGCTAGGTTTTCAACTTCTGACAGCAAACACTTTCTTTGAGGTAGGCCTACATGCTTCTAATGTTGCCTAAAATAGTGCACCGAAATGTGGAAATAACTAACTTGAGTTTAGCCAGGATAGAAACTACGGCACTACTAATAGGTTACATTACAAACAACTAATAACTATCAGTGTCCCCCCCAAAATTGGTAAACCACCTGTGTATAGTTAAACAATAAACAATCTACTAGACATCATCTGTTTGACTCATAAACTTTTAAAGGTGTGGTAGGCAATTTCAGAGAGGCTAGCAATAGCAAGCTAGCTTTGAAATCAAATGATCCCCCTCACTTCAGAGCGTCTCCTCCAAAACACATCAACGTGCTCAGTGTCTCCTTATGTCTCAAAGCACATAACATTACAATAATAATAACCATTAACAACTAGAGCATTAACCTGTACCACCTCAGAAATGCATCTAACAGTGACAGAGTCTGAGGACTTGAACCGGGTTGCACTTAATTATAGTTATGGTGTGAACGCAGCACAAGCTCATTGTTTTGATTCATGAACTTACACTAAAAAAGTAATTAACTTTTTCACTAAAGTAAAAAAAAAAGTTACTCTAAAAAGTAATTATTTGACATCTACATCTTCAACTGTAATTAGGTTACTGTAACTTCTCTCAAAAAGTATTGCATTACTTATTACTTTAAAAATGTCATGTTAACATCATAACTGTAATTAAATTACAGAAAAGGAGTAATCCCTTACTGTAATCAAATTACTGTAACTATAGTAATTAATTACAACCAAAACTATAAAAAATTGCCTAAAAATATATTGGTTTAACTTAAAAAAAGGTAACCTGGTTGCCTTAAAATTTTAAGTTCATTGAAATGGAAAAATTGAGTTAATACAATGAAGAAGATTAATTCAATCACCAGAAACTCAAAATATTAGGTTATCTGAACTACATAAACTATCTACATAAAGTTGATTTGACAAAAGACAAAATTATA
>JAOTRC010000005.1:18325990-18340858 GCA_027497675.1 Cyprinella lutrensis
AAATACATTTTAGGACATTTTAAAATGATATATACACATTTTAATTTTTAAATAAAAGAAAAAAGATTTAACCAAAATCAATATAG
Source organism: Cyprinella lutrensis (assembly GCA_027497675.1). Lineage (NCBI taxonomy): Eukaryota > Metazoa > Chordata > Actinopteri > Cypriniformes > Leuciscidae > Cyprinella > Cyprinella lutrensis. The sequence continues at coordinate 18,326,077 of JAOTRC010000005.1, forward strand.
GTATAATATTCAAAACATTTAAGACAAGTATTTTGTTAAATGAGCCACATGTAACACAAATCCATTTATACCTTTGCACTGGATAACAAAAACATATTAAATAAAATATATTACTAACTAATTCTAAAAAAGGTTACTGCATATATTACTAACAAATTGCTGCTAACAGTCCACTTTGGCTACCAAACTCACCAATTACATCCACTTTGTAGGTGGCATTAATGTGTCCGGCTGCATTGGAGACGTGGCAGGTGTATTTGGCACTGTCCTGAGGCTGCAGGTTCTTGAGAGTCAGCGTCCACTGTGGCCGTTTACTCTGCTGAGGGCTGGGCAGCTGGCTCTGGTCTTTCCACCATGTAATGACCGGTGTTGGATTGCCACTGGCCAGACACTTGAGACGCACTGAGCTGCCGACAGGCTGCTCTAGCACACGCCTACGCATCTTTGTGGGCTGACTGAAGCATGGCTTCACTGTGGAGGAAATACAACATTTACAGCATGAGGTGATGACTTGATGGCAAAACATATTCTGTTAGATAGTCACACATCAATGATGAAATGATCTCTCTTATGCTCTTTTGGGATGCTGGCACAAACAAGGCCCATGCTGTTGAGTAACACCGAGTGAAAGGTGACGAGGGTGTGTATAAGTTGCTCACCCCATGGCTCTCTGGTGGGGTCCTGCAGGGTGAGATCTGCATTAGGTTCTGCCTCGTCTGGAGGAGGCTGGTTCTGTGTCACAGCTGCATCGTCTGAAAGACAAAGTCCAAAGTGATGTATTATGAGAAATCTTTACTGTTTTATCATGCTTCACATCAGTATTCTACACATGCAGATTCAAATAACCGAATGTTGATTTACTTGCAAATATAATTTTAAGCAAATCTATGCTACTCAGCGAGCAATTTAAACGTCAGCTTGTTTCAGTATCCGTGGATTAAATTCAGAATGAAACTATTTAATTTTTTAAATAGTACTAAAATCTTGTTTAAGAACCACAGTCTAAACATAAATTCAAAAATCCTCAAGTTCTCAGGCATACTTTAAGGCATGTTTAGATATTGGTCCATAAATCAGCAGTCAGATGTTGCTCTAGCAATATGAGCACTTTCATCTTAAAGTCTGCAATTGGTGTGATGTAAATCATGTTGAATGAGCGGGTCAATGCAAAGGCCAACACTTGGTGAGATTTATTTGTAGTGCTTTGAGAGCCATCAGAACCCCTCTGTGCAAAAGAACAACAGCAAAAAAACCCCAAAACAAAAATATGATTTTGCTTGAAGATCAGTGGACTGTGAGGTGTGTAAAGGATTCTGTGTTTTGTTTCAGAACCGGTGACATTTTAGAAACTCCATGGGAATGATAACTAGGCCCAAACCAACTTATTATTTTGGAGGGGTTTTTGCACAGGGGGTGAGCAAACACTACTATGTTTCTTCTCTCTGGTTTCCACACTGTTTAAGACACAACACTGTGTTTACCTAACCCTGGACAGGAAACCAATTAACTGACTTTAACCTAAACTGTGCAGACAGAGCTGAGAGCACTGCTTTGTTTGGGATGAATTTCTCTGGCTTGGCTCACAGGAATGCACAGAGAACCCTCTTACCCTCTGAATCCACAGAAAACTGATCGTCAACACACACACTCACACACACAAGTGTGTACATGAGCCGAACACAACATCTTTAAGTACACATTACTTATTCTGGCCAATCCCAAATCAACAAGCCACGAATCAACACTGTGGCAACAAATGGTTCTCACATGGGAAGGTTATGAAACTACTTAATAAAATGTCTTCTGAATACTTTCCATAGTTCTGTTCAGTCAGCGTCATCAGTGGTTGGTACAGCTAGTACTTCACTTAAGAAGAAAAAGTGAAACCAAATATTATTCAGTGTTACTTACTCCCTCCATGAAACATAATTCAAAGTCTACAGCATAAAGTCTCACTATGATTATGGTACCAGTCTGGATACCATATATACTGTTTGGTGAACTAAGTATTGTGAAAAAAGCAATAAATGGTAAAAGAAAATGGTGTTTTTCTTTTTGTTTACAAAGAAATGTATAATATTAAAAACGTTTTTAAATACATTTCTTTGTAAACAAAAAGAAAAACACCCTTATATTTTAAGTGCATAAAACAAAAAAGACAAATAAAAGCCCTACTTCAAATACACTACCAGTCATAAGTTTAAGCACAGATGACTGAAGTGTTCTCCATGATCTGTTTTGATGTAAAGAAAATAATTTCTATATATGTTTAATACAAAATTATATAATAATAGTAATAAAACCTTTGACCGTTAGCGTATATGCACGCTTTAAAGTTTATCCTCCACAGCTCAGCGTACAAATGTGTGATCTTCATGAGGACTCAGTGTTGATAAGGCTCATATATTATTTTTTCCAAATGGAACGAAGTTGAAAGCAACGCCTTCAAAAAGGTTCATTCTCCATTCATACCTGTGCGCAAACATACATTCCTGTAGAACTGTCATATAGAGCTCCACATGATTGGAAAAAAAAGAAAGAAAAAAATCAAAGCAAAACCAACATTGAACAGAAAGCAGGGTGAAACGTTTCTAGTGATTTTGAGCGAAAAGGGCGACATCTAAATAAAATAAACATCAAAGGAAAAAACGGTTGTGTTACCTTTTTTCTATCAAGGTCGTAATGAAGATTGAAGACAGTGTAGAAACTCACTGAGTCGTTTGACTGAGAGTGATGCTGTGTTTTTAAGGTAATAGCCTATAGCTAACTGAAACCATGTCTGATCCAGTAAAACAAAAGAAAACATTGCCAATGCCATTTACCTTAGTTCGATTATAATACTAGAAATGGAAGAGGTATGAACTGGTACATTTTTTTTTCTTTTTTTATTTATGTACAATAACACTTTGGAGTCCTTTCCAGCCCTTTTGAGCTCTTCCAATAATTGTGTTATTGATGAAAACATTAGAGAGTTCTAATCTTCCTTGAAAGAAGTGTGGTTATGTGTTTTCATGTATTCAAATGTATTAAAAAATACTGGAGAGGGATGAAAGGGAAACACAAAGGAATAGACAGCTGTTATAAAAGCAAGTGCTTATTCCTGCCAATAAAATCAAAACAAAAAATGAAATCAGATGGGTAATGTAGATAAGCCTTCATGCTTTTAAACAATATGATTTGTTGGCTTTACAAATACACCTCATTTTCATCTGTATATTTGGCATGGTATACCTCTATAAGTGCTGACTGGAGGCAAATTAGAGACTGTTGGTATATTCACAGCAGGCAAAGACAGAGAGAAGCAGAGGAGAAAGGGTAATTAGAAGTCTCCTTGTATCTTTTATAGAGCCATAAGTGGTTTGCTGCAACAGTCATATGGCAACTCGGGAGGAAATTGGCCAAACCTAATGTGCCTGTGTTCTTTTCTTCTGTTGTGAGGGGAGTGGGCCCGGAGAATCCTGCAGAGGGCACGGCCCAGCCTCTGGCCCCTCTAATGAGGTGGATGAAAGGCCCTTTAATGTGGCTCTCTGATGAAGGTGGGTCATTTGCATCCCTTTAGTTTAATTAAAACCTTTGCTAACCCTGCAGCTCAAAGAAGGCTCAGTTGTATGCCATGAAACCAAAGCCATGATGTGATTAGGTTCTGGTTTGAATTGTACATGGAAGAAAAAACAGGGTGGGCATGAGATGCATCATGGAAATACCGGAGTCAAAATATTTAGTGCATTTACTGGACGATATAATTTGAAAATGTGGGGCCTAAAAGTGCATATATACTGGAGAAGGACAAGGAAGATGTGGAGCACACATGAGAGAGGGAGGAGCCAAGGTGGAGCCCTGACGGACCTCTTGGGTAGAACCTTGGGGCCGACCAATGGAAATGGGGCTGTCAACCTTGGAGACCCCTGCCGAATTGAAGGGTCCAGTGCGACATCATGGGCCAGGAAGTCTCAGACGATGCCACCGACTTGAGTGGATGAGACGACGACGGGCTGAGAAAGAAGGTGGTGACATCATTTAAAATTGTTAAGTCGGTGCTCCTCTACTGGCTCAACGGTGGACTGTCTTACTGGCGCTAACTCCTCAGAGGACGCATCAATGGGCTCCAGCCTTGGGACGGATGAGGCGAATGTCTCTGGCTCTGGGGTGGACACTGTGGCTGAGCCTGTCTCCGAGGATGGAGGCGGCTCAAGCTTGTGGTCCATGGAAGGTTCAGGCTCTGTCTGGTTCCAAAGTGGGAATTGGCTTTGTCTCAGGGTCTGTCGTGGGGGAACTCTCTGCTTTAAAGGGGCACTCCGGGTGGGATGAAGTGTCCTTTCTTGAGTAGTCAGGGAGATGGTTGCTGTAGGAGTTGATACTCCTGGGGAGTAGGAGTTAATGGTTTCATTGTCCCATGTTGAGGGAAGATCTACACACCCATAAGGCATAAATCAATGCACACTATTGAAAGGATGGTGATCCTCCCCCAATAGCAGTATCTGGCCCATCCCAGACTGGAAGAGCTGTTTCAAAGTTTTGTCGTTCCAATGCGCCTTGTGGTAATGCTCCAGGAACTCCTCTCTAGTGGATTCATAACTTAAGAATCCATAGGTGATGTAACAATACATCGATATGGATCGATGCATTGATCAAATGTCTAACAATACAATACATTGATGCCACACATGAAATTTCGATATACGGTACCTTTATTTTGACACTCTCCACATCCTCACATAACTTTTCTCAGCAGAAATAGACACCTGAGAAGATTGACTGAAGCCTTTGTCACAAAAGCCAAAATTTTCAAGTCAAAGCATTGTGAGTTCATGCTTTACAGCATAAAAGACAAGCAGCCCTTGTTTGTGAACACAACCCGGAAAGTCTGTTCAGTATTCAGGTCAGGTGAGTCAGTCACTTCAAAAAGACGCGCTATATTACTCCGACCTTTTGTCCAGTATAGTGTCTGATTACATAATACTATTACTTTAAAAAAGTGCTGCTTAAAAAGTTGGAATGTAATTCTGATTTCCACTTTTCAATAATCAATTAAGGTATCACTTCTTGAAATCACTTCTTGATTTTTCTTTTTAATGTTATACATTTTTAGAATTACCTAATTTAAAAAAAAAGATGTAATAGGGTTGACTGATAGCCAAGATGGAAATAAAGAGAGATTTTGACTAAACGCTACATTAGATATCCATGTATTTATTTCCACATTGCATTAAAAAAAGTAAAGTTGAAGAATTTTTTTTTGTACACAAATGACACCCGTTTGGTAGAATTACTATTAGTATCTAAAGAATAGACTGGACAACAGTAGTATTTATGTAACACATTACAAGAACTGTCCATGGACTAATAAATACTCTTAAAGCCCCCTTTTGATCATGCATCCCTCTATTACTGATGTATTTCATAATTATGATTACAAGTAATGTGACACGGAGCTTTACAACTTGAGCTCTCAAGAGCGTGTTTGTTTCATTTCTTTCATTGTAGGGAAATAAGCTTGGGCAAGTTCAAAGCACAAACACATATGGATACAAATTAATTCATGCTTGTGAATAGCAGAAGGAAAGACATGAAAAAAAAGCAGAAAGATGAAAAGAAGGCTTGATGGAATTGAAACCAGTCTGGACTCACATGAAATTAAGCAGAACAGAGAGACATACAGAATCTGCAATGGCATATAAGTGTGAGTTCAGGCTGGAAAGAAAATACAACAGTCTGTAACAAAACAGACTTAATTACGATGTAAATGTAGGCCGAGGAAATCGTTTCTGCTGATTTAATATTAATAAAATAATTTTGATACTATAATATTGATAAAATCACTTCCATCACTTTTATTACTCGCATAATATTTTCTTTGGATTATATATAGGCGTGAACTTGTAATCTAAAAGTTCTGAGCTGTATACAGTACAATTGTACATATTGTTGAAATGAAATCTCTAATGCTCATCAAGGCTGCATTTATTTGATAATAAAATGACAGTAATAGGCAATATATAATATTGTGAAATATTTCAATTTAAAATAATCAAAATATTTAACTGGAATATTTTTATAAAATGACCCAGTTCATGGTTCTTCCCCTTTGGACTGTTTAAATAGGAAAGAAGCATTTCCCAAAAGAGGAGCTGTCGTGGAAAATAGGTGTAAATCAGACTAAACATAAATACTGCAGCAGTGAGGCTGCTCTGCTCTCAGGCCAGCCAAGGCAAACGAGTAAACACGTTTCTATTGGAATGGAAAAGAGCTTGTGTAGTTTAGCACCGGGAAAGGTTATGAGCAAATTATCTCGAATGAATGAACGTCAGTGCTGTAATTCCAACTTAAGCCAAACCTGGTCAAGGTAACATGATCCAAAGACTGGAAGGCATATCCATGCTGTCCCAAACTTTCTGCCCCTCCCTTGGCCTTATCCCACCTACCACGCACCTCCGCAGTCTTGGGTTGGCTTACGAGTGTAATTTTGATACAATTATCCATTTAGGTGAGGAGGACGCTGGCTAAACTGCAACACATGTAACCCATGGCCTGCAAACAAAGAACAAAAGGCCACTGCTGGAAGCTCTCCACTGGTCCCCTCATAAAACAGGCAGCCCAAACCACCGTCTGGGTAGAAGCCACACTCTCTCCCCACTGCGTCCGTACACAGCACGGTCTCCTATATGATATAGGTGAGAAATGCAGACAAGAGGGATCCAATGCCATGGAACCAGGACTCTACAACAGCGCACTTGTGTGAAGACTCTGTTACTGTTGGAGGCAAACTTGAGATCTTCAAATCCACTCACAAAGAGACATATCCAACATAAATTTAAACGCTCACAATATAGACAATTATGCTGTGGAGAAAAGCCTCAGATCCCTCGCCCTGGACTCCTGCAAAGCAGCGCTAGGAGAAAACAATGCTGGCAGTGTGTGTTGCACTTTAGAAACAGCAGGGGTGCAGGGTCTGGGACCACCGCGGGGGAAAGAGGGAGAGGCCCAGGAGCTGTGGGACCTTTTAAAGTACAGCACTTTATGACACGGAGACTGATTTATTTAACTTCACGACACGTCAGTGAATGTGGGAATGGTCAGCGTGAGATGATGGTGAAGCATTTCTTCAACAGCTTCCAACACCCTCTGATAAACAACACCTTTACTCTGACCTTTAAAACCCAATATGCCATTCTTACAAACCCACATTCCCAGAGTTCCTCGTGCCAGATTGCAAAAAAGTACTGAATATGTGAGCAACATTGGAAAGCAAGTTAACGATGCTATTAAAATGCCTTAAAGCTGTAAAGCAGGGCTAATCTCTGTCTATATTTAAAACTTGAGTTGTTGTTCTCATGTACAATTGCAGACATGATTTTGAAAAAAGTGTGTTTCTATTTACACATGTGAAAAGCACAAAGACTTTTCGGTGACTGTGGTCAGGAAAAAACGAAACCGTTACCTCAGCTTAGGTTTATTGCCAACTGATTACACCAAGCCATCATCTGTCTGGTTTGATGGGGGCACAATATCAACTAAAAGCTAAAATTACACTTTCATGAGGAAATATGTGGGGTATAGATTGCACAGACATTAAAATATGAGGGTACGGTTCTGCCCATGCTTGCCGTGAGTGCAAATCCTGGTACAGATCTGCTCTGATGACAACAGGTGCTATTTAATGTCACCAAATTCCTCAGTCCTGATACAATCAGCCCTGGCTGGAGTTTCCCGGTTGTGTTTTTGGTGTACAGTACAATTATCTACATTAAGAAGCTGCTTTACAGGAGGAACTCCATCAAAACACCTGTCATTGGTAATTCTGTAATTTTTTATGCTCTTCAATTTATGTAAAATTGTCTTAAAAAAATGTTATTACTACTTTCATCAGAGTTTCATTCACATTGGCATTTACATGCACATAATGTTCTGAAGAGAGTAGTGATGCTTTAGTAACTATGCACAGCAATCAATTCATTGATTCTCATTAATGTGTTTCACAACTGCACACAAAAGCTCAATAAACAGCCAAAATGTATTTTGCTTGAAAGACAACTATTTTAATAAATGCTTCTTTTAAAATAAAAAAATAAAAATTTTTAACTTATCTTCATGTTGTTTTGAACCTGAATGACTTTCTGCTGTGGAACACAAAAAAGATGGAAACAGTTATCAAAATATCTTATTCTGTGTTCCTCAGAAGAAAAAAAAAGTCACACAGGTTTGGAACAATACGAGGGTGACTTAAAAATGTATATTTTTGAGTGAAATATACCTTAAACTCTTCTGAGGCAGGGCCCACTAATCTTTAAAAAATGGTTTAACTATTCTTCAGTTAATTAATAGTGGCATTCCTTTCAGCAAAAGTCACAGCTTTAAACACTCAAACACTGCAACAGGAGAGTCTAATGGGCCTTTTGTTTTGGAGCTGTTGGTCACTGCAGTTAATGACTTCAGTAAACTCTAAAACTATATTCCAAAGGGAGTGAAGCAGTCCAATGCGCCATAACTCTGAGTTCCACAGACCTCTTGGGGACGAAACAGGAAAACAGCAGGCCGTCATCACTCCCCATACAGGAGGCCCCGAGCAAAGACATAAAGGGGAGGGAACCTGAAAACACTGGCTCGGCCAATTAAGCAGCTGCCTCGTTTAGCCGAATAATCATCCTTTACATCCGCACACTAGTTGCCTCGGTAGCCTCGCCAAACGTGGCAAGCTGTACAGGAAGAGCCGAGGGCTTCTGGGTCCTCAAGGAATCTCAACTTTGCTGGACCAGTTCAGATTTATGGCAGAGAAGGTGGCAGGGCATCTCTGTCTCCTCTCCCCGTACAAAACATTTGGCTGTAAATGCCTGCCCCACAGTCCCACAGCAGTCATCAGGAGAACCACACGCTCCGAGCTGCAACGGTCCAGCACAAACCCCCCATTGCTCCAACCAGTCTCACAACAGCTATATATGACTCTCTACAACTCATTTTCTTTCTCCTTTCATCCATCCATCCAAAAAGTTGTGTATTAATTTCCTTGCCTGTCAGGTTCTAATGGGAAAAAAGTCTCAACTACCTGAGTAAAAGCAGGAACATGGAGTTAAATTACTGCCTACATAAACAACTGCAGGTATTGTGTGACGGATGACATGAAGCAATCCTTTGTTCTCTAGATTTGATAATGCAAAATGGCATCAGTGCCACATGCTCCAACAAATGCTAACAAGTCATAAATTTCAATCAGTACAATGCTCTCTTGTGCTTTTCTAGGTAATGTTATGTACATGAAACCATGCTTGCTTTAAAGTACATAGCCAGTCACGTCAGTTTAGTCAAATATGATTTGGGAGCAGCTATATGAGCCCGAATGCCTTACTGTGCACCCATTAGCTTTTTGTGAGGGCATCTAAAAGATCCCCAGGTCTTTTTTGATTTCAGTTGAAAACTCGTGCTTCAGTTCTGCTGTTTTGAAATGCCATCTGTCAAGTTGGGGCACTATCCCCTTAAAAAACTACCTCAAACTGTAGTGTGTGTGTGTAACGGTGCAGGTTTTGATTAAGCCTGGATGACTGATGTGGCCTACAAATGCTCTCTGGGTGTGCAAACGTATAAAGAACTGAGATATAAAGGGTTGTGGTGTATGGCGTGGGAGGCAGTCTTTACCAATTACAATGAGTGTGAAGTTGAGGGCGAGGCTGCCAAATCCATTGGTGACGCGGCAGATGTACTCTCCGGCATCCTCCAGTTCCACTTCTTTGATCTTCAGACTCTTCTTAAGAACCTTGTAGCGGGTCCAGCCTGGGTTCACGTTTCGCCCATCCTTCACCCACAGGACCAGCGGAGGGGGGTCACCCTCCACAGGGCATGGAAGACGAAACGTGTGGCCCAGTTTCGCAGTCTGTCTGTCCTCTACTTTACGACTCACCCATGGAGGACCTGGTGCAAAAAAAAAAGAAAAAAAGTAACATTAGCATTTGTTCAATTTACATAAATAATAGCCATCTACCTAACATAAAACAATACAAATGCAATTCACTAGCAATCCATCTGCAATGGGTGTACCACGCCGCAGTCTGCTTGTCAAACTGTGATCTGATCAACCCGTAAAATCACAGAAAACAATAGACGTCAACAGACGATATATCAATATCGTCCGCAATGGCGATAGATTGAATCAGGCATCCGAGTAAAGACTGCGCGAGCTACAGAGAACACTGTATCCACTGATTGCCTTTCTATTTTACAGCATGTGAACTTATCTTCGATACAATTCCTCATTATGTTACTGTTAGTGGTAATATCTATTTTATTTATTTATTATAAACAGTTTTACAGATAAAATTCTTTACATTCGATTATCATGAAAACAAATCTCAGAGAACGGTCGAGTAGGTACCAATGTTTTATTAGACCAAAGGTTCATTTTGTGCCGGAGTTCTCCTTTAATGCCGTGGCTTGACTAACAAATAAACAGACAAATAATTATAAAATAATTATCAAAATAAATAATAATATTATTATGGCTAAACTAATACTTGTATTTTATGGTGCATCTTGCTTTTCAAAATTCATTTTTTTATAAGACTAATATAAGACTATCAAAGTATAAAAAGTTTCATACGCCTTGTGGACTGAAATGTTCCTTTGCTGTCATTAGGACACAAGAAGCGCAAAGTCAACACTGCCAAAACAGGCAAAAAAACCCCCAAAACATATATATATATATATATATATATATCTGACATGAAGAAAATATTTTTCTCCAGCTACTGATACACCATGTCCCACAAAGAAACGTTATAAGTGGGGGAGTTAGGCACAAGAATTTTATGGGGAATTTCTTTCCTTGTATGCACAAGGTCCTTTTCATCCCCTCCTTGCAGCTTGTGAAGACTCCCATGAGCACTTGCTTTCCATTTCCTTCATACTGGCCTGTGTGTACGTTGGAAGGCACGTCTCATTCATGCCTGGTACTGTCACATCCTGTTGCTGCTCTAGCAGCTGCTGTGAGAACCACCAAGATTATAAATTGAAAAATGACACTAGCCCTAAATGTACTTTTTTCTGTCTTTTTTTCCTTCAAGTCTCTCTGCTGGAGTGAAGTGTTTTCACCTGAAGTTGCTGGTTGCCATCCAGGAAAGTGCCATGAGAAAAGACGGGAGGGAAAAGAAAAGGTTGTTTTGGTGCTGGAATTAAATTACAGTAAATTCCAGAATGTTAGACTAAGAAGGGCAGAAAAATTCCTCTCTGGAAATAGAGCAGAAAAAAAAGGTGGAACTGAACTTCACAGCTGGAGAGTAGTCTATGTTAGATGAATCACGTAACCAATTCACAAATGTAAGTGTATAAAACAATTGGTGAGATAATAAACATTCGGGAGGCATTGGAAAGGAAAACAGATGTGTGTTTATAAAGATGATTTTATGTAATTGGTGGGATCCTAGAACAAACAATGGGTCTTTTCACTAGCGGAGAAGAGATAAGGGCTATTGCACGGACCATGTGAGATAGATCTTATGAACCTGGTGCCTGAGTGAAGAGGGGAACTCTTGAGTATTCGCTTAAGAATATTAAAAACCTTGTGAATACAATGGAGCAGAAGCTGAAATAGCTTCTTTCCCTTCACAGAATGTTAGAAGAAAAATGTGACTCCGAGAGATTCAAGGAAAGAACACTTGAGAATTCCTTAAATTGCGCTCTTACCTATTTGTCCCAGATCTGATTCTAAGCTGACTGAAAAAGCTTTGATGTCAGGCTGAGTGAGGCGTCATGCATGCTGACAGACGAATATTGCCCATAACAGTGGAAAAGACAAAAGATGACAGGCCACACACACAAGTTGATGGCAGATAGGGTGGCAAAAGAAAGCTCCTGCCTGAGTTGGAAATAACATCACTGTGTGCTGAATGAAGTATTTTTGGTTGAAGTAAGGATTTGTTGTTTAGCATGGTGACAGTATCTAAAATGTTAGGTAAAATGTCTCTAAAAGCAGCACCATGGTTAAAAATATAATATTAAAGCTTACTATTTTTTGTTTATTTATTTATTGAAAAATCAGGATGAATCATGATGAACTAGTAGCAATCATCTATAGTGTGACAGACTTTCCTTTTTAAATAAATGCTGTTCAAAAAAATGTATATTGATCATGTGAGACTAAACACTGGAGTAATGGCTGTGGAAAGTTAATAAAAAATCCTTTAAAACAGCTATAAACTAATAATATTTCTATGTTTTAACAGTATTTTTGATCAAATATAAATGCAGCCTTGGTGAGCATAAAAAAACCTTTCAAAAACATTGTAAAAATCCTCACAACCTTAAACTAAAAAGATTCATTTTGGCTAAATCCGTGATATTTCAATAGCTGAGGCACATCTCCCAAAACAACTGTGTGCAGTTCTATTAATATCGGCTGTGAGGAAAGAATTTTTTTTGGAATTTGCATGCGGTTTAATATCTGAGTTCATTAATTTCACCTACCAATATTATGAGAGGAACGTTGCAGCTGTAACATGTTACAAGCCTATCAGAAGCAGAGAGGGCCCTGGCAACACAGTGTGATTGAGATCCATACGTCACGTTAGTGTCGTCCATATATCTATGAGCATGGACATAATAAATTCATAGACGCCCTATTGGCCGCTTTGGACCGTTGCTGCAATAAGTCAACATGTCCGCCATTTTACAGAGGGCAAGACTCAAATTTAAATAAACGGTGAGCTGCAGTTTTTTCTGGATAAAAAATTCATTTAACAACTGTTTATCAACAACAATTTCAGTGGTTTGTAAGTGGTGTACAAAAAGTTCCATCTCTAGTTATTCAAAATCTCGATAGTTAGACTTATAATTTTTTTATTTTTTTTTATTTTTTAGACTTATAAATCTTATAGGACTACTATAGTTCTTTTTCGTAAGGGAAGTAGACAAATCTGTCCCACTACCTAATATGAGTTAAACACCCACTACTATATCACACAAGAATCTACCCACACAGTAATATCAAAAATTATAAGCAAAAAAAAGTTCCTGGAGGCTCAAACGTTCTGTGTGTTTATTAGGAAGGATGTAAAAGTCCAATTTATAAATAAAAAAAATGATATTGGCAGTACAGAAAACGACACAACAGCTCTTTGGCATGATGAGCGCCAAGAGAATTATTTCAAATAAACAAACAAAAAATATGCCCGACAAAGTTGTTATACATCACAAAGTAGCATTTCATTATACAAAAAAAAAGTTTCGCCAAAAATAATTACACCAAATTAAAACTAAACTTTTACCTATTTTTTTCAAAATATGTTAGTGCCTATAGATTTAGCGACACTAATGTGACACTAATGTGCATTTCAATCTATAGTCCCTAGACAAAGAAAACGAGAGCAAGATAAAAAGAGAAACATCATCTTGCGTCCATGTGCAGACATCGCATGCAATGAGTTTTTGACAGACCTCCCAGGAAACACTCTCAGCACTTTTGAGACAATGTTGAAGACAAGATGGATTGATGCTCCATAAAGTTCATACACATTTATTGCCACCATAACTGTACAATAAATGACCAAAATTGCACAAATCAATGGGCTAATTACTGTCTATACCTATATGGACTAGACACATGACCCGTTACATCTCTACTCTCAAAAAAAATCCTAAATGTATGAATTACAAGCTACCAAGCATCCACTTCTTCACTTGCCCGTTTTGCCTCAGACATCTTGATATGGTTTTTTAATTTCTCAAAGGATTTATGAACAGGTCTTACAGACCGCAGCGCAAGTGCTTTGAAGCCTCGGCAGCCTCCACCGCTTTAGATGAACATCACTGGTGTCAAAAGAAAAGCTTCAAACGGACCTTGACAGCATGCTGCATGGAAAAATGATTAGAATGGAGGAAGTGACATGACCATCAAAGGCCCAGCAAGATGGAAAGAGAGCGCAGTGTGTAACAGAAGAAGGTGCAGGAGTTACACTGAAGAGTCCAGGCATGGCAGCCAGTTAACTAACTGGTGCTGTCAAAAGACATGTGTACACTACATACAAAAAAGTCCAGCCCACAGTGAGATCAAGAGCCTGTGCTGCACATTTCTGTCAGCGTTCTGGGCCATTATTTAGCTGTAAATCTCTCGCCTGTTACAAATCTGCTCATGATAGCTTATGAGTCATGACTGTATATTAAAGGTCCCGTTCTTCGTGATTCCATTTTTCAAACTTTAGTTAGTGTGTGATGTTGCTGTTAGAGCGTAAATAATACCTGTAAAATTATAAAGCTCAATGTTCAATGCCTAATGAGATAATTTATTTATCACAAGTCCCCTTTCAAAGCCTGCAGAGAACATCCGGTTTGCACTACATCCCTCTACTTCCTTTTTTAATGACGTAATTAGAACATTTTTTTGACTAATCTCCGCCTACAAGAACAGCCTACCTATAAAACATATATTACTAACCAAAACTCATGCACACGTGTAACTAAGGTAAGAATAAACAATGGACTTATTTTAAAAATTCAACAACACCATCGTTAAAAAAAACATTTTATAACAGTTTGTAACAATTAACATTACAATTTAACCAAGTATGACAACAACTAAATAAACCACTTGCAAACGTCCTGCAAAACCCTCGATTCTCTTCATCTATGTTCTCTGGGTCTGATTCAGGCTCAAATTTATTTGGTAATATGTTTAACATTTTTACAGGAACAATCCGCACATGCATCTACGATTTATGATAAGGAGCGTGTGACCTTTCCGGGCAATGTGCACAATCAGAACTCGTTACGTATTTCTGAAGGAGAGGCTTCAAAAAACAAGGAA
>JAOTRC010000005.1:18340958-18358507 GCA_027497675.1 Cyprinella lutrensis
AAATTTCAGTGATCCATAGAGTGTGCCAGAGGAAACTACATGGCTTGGATACACAATGCCTGCATAGTATGAATTTTGCATGATGGAATGAGAACACTGCATGGGCTCTGATTATATTCCGGGCATGCTGTGGATGAATACAAATCTAAATGTATCAGCAATCATCCTACACAAAAACACAATCCATGAATGCAAAGTGTGCTTTCTAGATGGGAAATAAACACCGGTGCATATTTGTGACCGGAGATACAGGGCTATGTTTACAGTATCACTTCCAGCACCCCCTCAAGGTACGCACCTGTGTTCATTGATTGCTATACCACATCATGATGATTCACTGTATGTGTGTGCAGGGTATGGAAGGTATTGACACATCATATATGGGGGTGGTGTACTGCTGACAGTAAGAACTGATTCACAGTTCCCTTAAAGCAAAGCAATTTTGTGGGTCCAAGGGAGGAAATTGTTCTAAAGGTATAGGCAGTTTTGCAAAAAGACAGATGATGGCAATAATGTACAATAATGGAGCAATAATTTGCCAAGAATAGGCTACCCATGTGAAGGTTCACTATTTGAAAGTCATTAAAACAGTTAGAGTGTAGGTTTCATTAATTTAAAGGAGAAAAAAAATACACAGACTGTATTATGCTAACATGCTGTTGGTTATTTTTATGAGTGTGTTTTAATTTAATCAGGTTTATTCAGTCATCTTTAATAGATACTATTAAACTAGCCATACTGTTTGTCCATCAGAAAATGTAACAAATACATTTGGCCTTCATTTAAAACAATAGCCTATATTTGTCCTCAACCCCTTTATCAGAAAAGTGTGCTTGTGCTATAACAATAAGTCACATGGTCTGATGCAATTGCATTCTTGCTTATTTTTCAGTGTATTTTAGGTGTCCAAAAAATGTTGAGGGGTAACTGTAACAGTATTTTGTTCTGGAACTGGGTTTGTATCGGCGGCTAGTGTTCATTCATTGGATCCTCTGGGCATTTTAACACGCGCTTGTGTTGAGATCAGTCAACTCCGCCTCCTACCTGCCACGCGCTCACTGCTGCTGGATCTGAGCGCGCGGCACCCTGCATTCGCGCTCTTCTGCTGACAACACGTACTTAATGTAACTATTTTAAACTGCCAATTAAATTGAGATAGAAGACTAGATCTAATACCTGTTGGCCAGTTTCAGAGAGACCATAACGTTTTATTTAGTCAAGTAAAATTATTTAGCATCGTCAATAGAGAGAATATTGAACGAACTGGCATGGACAGTTTCACACTGAGCGGGGAAAATATGCTAATCATCAAAAAGTTGTGGATATAAACGCGCAGAAGAACAGCTCATTCCTAATATCCTATGGCTTGAAGGTGAGGTGCATGTTTTACACAAAACTATTGGACTTATTTACTCTTTGATTGAAATGATCAGTGATAGCTCATTAATTACCTTTTTTATAAAAGTGTTTGTCACTGTTCTGTTTATAACGTTTTATTTTCTC
This sequence comes from Cyprinella lutrensis, assembly GCA_027497675.1. Classification (NCBI taxonomy): domain Eukaryota; kingdom Metazoa; phylum Chordata; class Actinopteri; order Cypriniformes; family Leuciscidae; genus Cyprinella; species Cyprinella lutrensis. Next base: position 18,342,462 of record JAOTRC010000005.1, read on the forward strand.
ATTACTTAACACGCGCGAATGCACTAATGTCACATTTAAGGGGAATTAAACAGCGGTGGTTGCCAGAAATTCAGGTATTAATTGATTGCATTTGGTGCCTGTATATATATATATATTGAAGTAGTAATATACCAACCTGCTCGGACTACTAAAATATGTTTCTTAAAATAGAGCCTAGCGCCAAATATATTATATATTATATTATGCCATAATAAATAGGCTAAATAAACCTCATAAAATGCAACTTAAACAAAAACAAACTTAAACTTTTTTTTTGTTTTATGTTCATTTGTTTAATAAAATTGTTAAAATGATTTTGCATTTTCACTTAAAAAAAAAACTATAACAATGCTTGAAAACTAGACTATTGCCTTTTTGAATGTAGTAGCCTATATATTTTCCACAAAAATTTATATGGCTAGTCATACTACTTACAAAACCACAATACTTTGTGTATTTTGTGGTACAATTCCATTTATTGTCTGTTAAATCAACAATTTGGTATGTTATACATGCGTTTAATATGTTTTTTTAATCTTTTTTTATGTTTATCTTTTGTTTTAATCTATTACAATTATGAAAAAAAATTCAGTATCACATGGTATTGAGTCAATAGATGTGTGAGATAACATAGATTAAACATTGTTTAATAAACAGTCAAGTGAAGAGCACCTTATGTGAACCCTCACATTTTCCCAAGAGATTTTCCAGAAGGAAAAAGACACAGCCGGAAGTCTTCTGTTTATTGATTTACAATTACATAATCACCTCTTGTTAATTATCGTTATAGATTACCCAAAAACATATTCTGAGATCTATTGAGCGTGAGTCAAAGTGAGTCAATTGGCTGCCAAGAAGAATCTGTGCTAAATCACTTACATTCAGTCAGTATGGTGTTCATATGTTCATGGAGTGCCGGTTTATGGTCAGATCATAGTAGTAATCTGTAGTACCTGCTGGTTTTTACATTCATTTCTGCAAGTGTGGAATGTGAGAAATTGACTCAGTTTGACATAAGAGTATAGAAATATGATGGATGGAATGGTCAAATGGACTTCCACTACAAAATTGACCTCTCAGTTGGAACGACCATGTAGCCTATTGACGAATTCAAAGAAAGCCATTAAGCATTAAGCACACGTGAAATACTTTTAGAAGGAAAAATGAAAGTGGCTGAAAAATTCTGTGGATGACTTTCTTCCCTTGGGCCTTCTTGCGTGAAGAGGCGTGGCCCTGAGAGCATTTTCTTGACATTTCAATAGAGGAAGAGGAAGACACCACAGATTGCCCTTTTGTTATTTAACAGAGCCTGTGTTTAGGAGCTTGTAGAACAGGGGGCAGTGTTTCACAAGAGCTTTCAACAAGAAAATGGTAAACCATTGAGAACAAGAAAAATTGGTAATGAACCTTATTACCAGTAATCCAAGATAGTTAGTTAAACTGATCAAAAATCGTCCTGGTGTTGATGCAAGTTTCAGCTAGAATTAAAGATGTAGCAACAAATACCAGAGGCGGTTGACCATTCTATCTCCATTCCAGATGCTGGGAACATTTAGTAATTGCTGTTTGTGCACAGACTATAAATACACCCATGGAGTTCTCAGATTTTATGAGAGGCAAGCAAATAAAAGTCTCTGATTTGATGATCTTTCTTTGGAAGTGCAGCACATTATGGTCTAAATATATTTGGTAGCAGATGGTGGGATAGACATTATTAATGCTGTAAACAAGGTGTCCCTGAAATTGGTGTCCTGGAAATGTCACCATTGTGGCATTTAATGTGTTTAATGGTTACAACAGTACAACTCACGTTTGGTTGCTATTTAAGCACTATTTTGAAAGTGTAACAAACTGTCACAGAGTGGGCAAGACTATGCCCTTATACCTTTATGTAATTCATTTTTGACTCGGACAAAATCTTTCATGACATTTCTTGCTTTGTTTACCTTGCTGCCCACTATGTGATTCTGCTTAATTTAAAAGACAGGGCAGAGACATAAGGGGCTTTAGACCATGACTAATGTTATGGATCATAACCATAGGCAAACTTAAATAGATACTGTCTCTAAAATGTGCATGCTTCAGCAAGTGCAGACCCAGCTGGGAAGTCGTTCAGACATTTTTACAACTATTAAACCCAAAACTATGATGCACATTTCGGGAAGAAACTTCTCCAGTGTTCATGTCTAGGATGTACAGCTCTAAAGTTACATTGGAAGAAATTTTGAATACAGAATGGTAAAAATGGTAAAATGGACTGCATTTATATAGCATTTAAGAATAAAGAATAATTACAATTTGAATCAAGTTATGATAATTGAATTTCTAATTAATAATAAGCGTGACATTATTCACTTAAATCAAATAAAATGGTTTTAAACACTGATTTTACATCAGTGACATTTGACAAGACCATGGCACAGGCAGAGCGTCAACTAACCAAGGTGAAGCTGGAGGGATGAGGGAGCCTGGTGGAGCCGTAAGGACGATGGACCCAGGTTGAGCTGAGGAAGGCAGAAGCCAAGGTCATGCCGACTGGTCGACGAGCCGAGGTTAAGCTGGAAACTGGAAGACTCTAGGCAGATCCATGCAGCAAAGTGGCAACATGACATCATGACTTTTGCGTTAACATACACGCCACTTTCGAGTCAAGTGGCGTGTTTTCTCTACGCATTTTGAGCTATCCACGTGTATTCGCGTGTATGCGTGTATGTCTATGCCATTAACGTCCGCGTCATTCCACGTGTCAGAACACGCGCGTCAAATGTCAAGTCATAAATGCCATTAACCCCAGTGACGGTTAAGTTTAGGGATAGGGTTGAGGTAAGTCATATCTTTTTTTTACCTAGGATGGTAAGGGAACAGTCATAAATGCCATTAACCCCAGTGACGGTTAAGTTTAGGGATGGGGTTGAGGTAAGTCATATATTTATATAACGTTAAGTCAACGGCGTTCATAAACACGCTAAAAAAAGAGATTATGCGTCTTGATAGCACGCCAAAAAATGGAATTACGAATTGGCGTGTCATACACACGCTACTTCATGAGATCAGTCTGCATCCGCAGACAGCGCGGGAAAATTCGGACCCGACAGAAAATAAGAAAAATAGGATACAGGCTTATAGCTGCACCCACTGTAAGCCGACAAGGTGTCAGTATGCTCATCCGGAGATGTTTGAGTCATAAATCGTAAAATAACGGCTATTGTTATGTTTATTTTGGGGAAAAAGTTGCATATAGCCTCTTTAATGAATAGAAAATATTAATATAATTTAAATCAGGAAACAGAATTGAGTCTAAACTTATCCAAAACAGACTGAACAAGGAAATAAAATTAGCAAAGAAACGCTATAAGGAGAGAGTTGAGAAACTCTTTCGGGAAGGCAAAGCTAGGGATGCCTGGCGAGGGATTAAAACACTGGCTGGCCTTCCCATTAACAACTCAGCTCTACCCGGGACAGCAGACTCTGTCAATATGGCAGAGAACCTTAACCAGTTCTACTCCAGGTTTGACCAGTCTGATAATTCACAAGAGAGGGAGGAGCTAATAGCTGAGCTCACTCCTTTGATATCTGCCCAAGCTAATCTGGAGTTGCGGCAGGAGGAAGTGGAACTAATGCTGGAGGGGATGAAAACTAATAAAGCACCAGGACCTGATCGGATCTGTGGCCGGTTGCTAAAGGTCTGCTGCAGCCAGCTAGCAGCTAGCTTTAACCGCTCTCTCTCAGAACATTCAATTCCATCAATCTGGAAATCTTCAGTTATTTGTCCAATAGCCAAAAAGAGCAACCCCACCTGCAACAATGACTACCGGCCTGTGACCTGTCAACATCTTTGGTAATGAAAGGCTTTGAAAGGCTTGTTTCTTGCCCATCTTCAGCAGGAGGTCAATTTGCATATTGACCCCCTTCAGTTTGCATACAAGCGGCTCAGACGTGTGGATGATGCCATACTAACACTGCTGCATGGCACTTATTCCCATCTTGAAAGGCCCAGGTCATTCATTAGACTGGTTTTTGTGGACTTTTCGAGTGCTTTTAATACAGTGCAACCCCGCCTGATGGGACAAAAACTGCTACAAATGGACGTGAACCCGAATCTTATCTTATGGATCCTGTCTTTTCTGACAGATAGACACCAGAGGGTCCGAGTCAATGGTAACCTCAGTTCGTCTAAGTCAGTCTCTACTGGAGCACCACAAGGCTCCGTAATTTCACCGGTTTTGTTTACGCTATACACTAATGACTGTAGGAGCAATAACCCAGGCATTATTTACATTAAATATTCTGATGACACCGTGATCATGGACACCACTAATTCATCACAAGAGCTACAGTTTGAGATGGAACTCTTCGCGGAGTGGTGCAAGCAGAACTGTCTTGACCTTAACCCCTATAAAACAAAGGAACTGGTTATTGACTTTCGTAAAGACATCTCCATCATTCCACCACTCTGTTAGTCAATAACCAGCCAATAGAGAGAGTTGAATCATACCTTGGGACAATACTTGATCATAAACTTAATTTCCGACTGAACAGTGAAAACATTTTTTCCAAATGTCAGCAACGCCTCTTTTTCTTGAGGAAGCTCCGTAGGCTTCAGGTTCACCAGTCAGTCCTGATAGCATTCTATAAATGTTTCATTGAGTCTGTAATCACCTTTAACATATCAGCCTGGTTTGGATCACTACCCAATATTCATCGCAGCACATTAAACAAAATCATAACAATGAGTAGTAAAATAATCGGACAGGTGCAGGAACCACTCATTAGTATTTACATCAGGAGGACAAAAACAAAAGGAATACAAATAGCTTCTGACACCACTCATGCATTGCACAGTCACTATAGGGTTCTACCCTCAGGTCAGAGATACAGATCACTTTCATTCAGGACTAAGAGAGCCATGACAAGTTTTGTGCCTACTTCTATCAGAAACATGAACAGTTAACATATTCTTTAAGATGTATGTCCGTGTGTGCGGACTCGGGAATCTCTTACCTCCACTTATCTCTTTTTAACGTAACTTTTTTAATGCCTACTGCTTACTTAATATTTATTTATTGTGTTTTGCAGACTTTATCTATCTATCCATTATTATTTTTTACTATTTATTACTTGTGTGAGTGTGGTATATTGTGCTATGTTTGTGCAACTGTACATGCACTGTGGATGCTTAACACGCATGAATTTCCTAACGGAAAAATAAAGTTCTTTGAATTGAATTGGATCTTTCACCAGTCGGAACATTCTTCACGGAAATCCTCATTCGCTCACCAACAGGAATCACCGAAGTAGCCACCTGCTGAACTGAACCAGCAGACGAACTAGATCGGGGATGATCTGAAGGGACTCCCCCATGTTTCAGGGTTCTCAGTCTCGAGCACAGCATCGCGAGAGTCATATTCCCGCAATGAGAACATGACTCATCCACAAATGCTGCCTCAGCGTGCGCTAAGCCCAAGCACGAGAGGCAGTGTTTGTGGCCATCTACCTGAGGGAGAAGTCGACCACATCCAGAAACGCACGTGTGAGACGACATCCTGAAAAGGACGCTCACCCGTGAAGCTCTTTTAGGAGACGGAAAGTGCTCTGGTGTGCCGAAGCATTGAGGGATTGCTGCGGCAGGTCACGGGAAAACTGCAAGCCCGTGTGCTGCACTCAGTTGCGAGGATTGCTGAAGCACCATCACACCAGCAACCAGAGGACCCTCTCTCTCTCTCTCCCTGAGGTCCCAGCAAGGAACAGCAGTCAGAAACTGTGAGGCTCCGCAGAAAAAAGCATCATGCAATCAATGTTTACTTCCGCCTTTTATACCCACGCTGGTAGGCAGCTCACGGAATGCAAATTTTGCATGCCAATTTTTATTGGCTCGTTTTTAATTCTCTCGAAGGCAATAGGCTCCCTAGCGTGATCCCAATTCCCCCGACGACACGTCGGGGTTTACAGATAAGTAAATTGTGTGAAAAATACTGTTTTTTTTTCACACGAAACATGAACACATGTTATATTGCACACTGTAAACACAATCAAAGCTTCAAAAAAACATGAAGAACGGGACCTTTAAAATACTGTTTGGTAAGAATTGAATAAACATCTAACAGCAACTATTAGCAACTAACTTGATGCTACTAACATTAAGGTCATGGGTTTGATTCCCCAGGAACATATAATTTTTTAATAAAGTTAAAGTTGTTAAGATCCCAAACTATTGAATGCGAGTGTACAGTAGATATTGCATTACATGACTGGTTTTAATATAAATATGTACACTAAGACAGCATTTAATTGAACAATAAAAGTATTAAGTGAACCCTGACCCCAGACTTCTGAACTGAAATTTATATATTGTAATAAATGAGTTAATAATTTATGAACACAAATTACAAACTCAACAAATGTTTGTTTGTTTTTTTACTTTTTAAAATATATACTTTTTCCCACATTTTTATGTTTTCCTATTTTTCACATTTTGATTAATATTAGTAATAGATAATGCATTGTAGTCCACAAATTTCTTTTAATTCTGACATCCTTTTCTAATTACATCGTTCTGACTTTCTAAATTTTCGTTCTGAACCTTATTTTGTTCGACATCGTTCTGAATTGTATCTTCAAAATATAGAAGAAAGTACATAGGATAGGTTTGGAACAACATGAGGGTAAATAAGTGAAGACATTTTAATTTTTTGGGTGAACTATCCCTTTAATGAATTTAATCTTATTGTAAAGTATTAACAATTAATTCAAAAATCAAGCAGAAGTCTTAAAAAAAAAAAAAAATTGCATGATGCATCTAGATGTTCTGATACGACACACCCATCTATGAAAAACAAAAATAGCACTGGCAGCCAATCAGATGGCAGCTTCTGCCAGGTCATCTAGAGTTTGATCTACCACTGCCATGTGATCTAGACAGTAGCTTTATCTTTTACAGTATGAATCTCCTGAAAAAGCGGAGGAGAGCTGCCATAGGACTCAGCGTGTGATCCAAGATAGAGAGAGATAGACCAAACACTGCAATGCTGGTCTTGGCGATGGAATGTGACTTTTATCAGGGAGAAAGATAACGGCAGAGATTGAGGCCTGATGCTGTTTGCACAGAGCCTCCTACTCCGACACACACGGAGGCAACTAGGTAAACAGGTTCACTTACACCATCCCTCACTTTTAATTCTGGTAATCTGAACACAGAGTTGTGGTTCTGTCACTGCCACTGCTCACAGCTGTCCATCTACTGTGTGTAATCAGATCTCAAGCCAGACTTTGTACTCGACCAACTCCTGCCTCTGGAGCCAAGCTAACTCAATAAGGCACTGCTGAAGTCTGACATCATGTGTGCGGTTCCACACAGACTTCCTTGTGGGTTTTGTGCTGCTCTTTGTGCCCTGAAGAGGATGCAGAGCAGCTGCCTATCATCCAATGACCCATTAATTCAATTTAACACAGCAAAGCCCAGGCTGCCTTGGCTCACTTTGTCTTAATCTTGACGACATTCTTGTACATGTACTACATCTTGCCAAATTAAGCACGAAGAGGTTGTAATTTTTGCACATGCAGTTTTATTTTAAAGCTACATTCAAACCTTAAATGTACACTACCGCTCAAAAGCTTTAGGTCACTAATAGTTTTAAAGGTTTTTCAAATAAGTATTTTTTATTTATTTATTTATTTATTTATTTATTGTGGTTTTAGTCCAAGTAACCACACCGCTAACAATTAACGGCATAATACTTGTACCTAGCTTACTGTGTTTAACAGTTATAGTTTATTGTATATACTTAGCATTTACATTTTGTGCAATTTTTACTATTTTCTCCAACATCTCAAGCATACATACCCTTTAGAATGGTACGTAAAAAAATCATAAGGGGTGGGGGGGTTGTAAATAATAAATCAGCACAATAGAGGAGATCAAGGGTTTAGGTCATTCCATTTAAACACAATGCAAGCAGTAGTGGGCACTCATGCAATGTAAGCAATTACGTACATGCGAGTGAATGAGAAAGAGGGAATTTAGAGAGGGAAGGGTGCAAAACATGGACATAAGCCCTGTCCCAGATGGCACACTTCATCTGCACTTGCGGTCTTGTGACACAAGAATGCAGGGTTTCCTATTTGTCACTTTAGGTTTGCGGCCGATACGCAGCAGACTTCTACAAAGCAGTATTATGTCACAGAAGTTTGGATGGAGGAAGACTGTGGTCCAATTTGGGACAGGGCCTTAAAGCAGCCAAGCAAGGGAACAAAGAAAACAGGAACTAAACATACAAACTCAAGAGTAACAAAAAAAAAAAAAAAAAAAATTATGAATGTGACGTTAATATACAAATTATTTAATACTATTACACGTATATTAAATTTTTGGTTAAATAACATTTATTCAATAATGTAATATAATATACAGTATGACTGTTTTTAGTACAGTTAATTTAATGATAGCTTTACTTTAGCTTAAGATAGGCTAATAATCATGTTAAACCTACTTGCTAGAAAGGGGCTGATGCCAAGGATTTCAGATGAACCCCTGACATTTAAACTGCCAGCTGGGGCATTTGGTTCAAGAGTGTCCAGCTTCATCAACCTCACCAAACGCTCACCCGATATTTTGAGAGCTTGAGATGAGATACAAGTAGCATCTATTGCTCTAAATGCACAAAAAATGGCTGTATTGCTGTAAATGCACAAAGTGTCCATGTCTGTCATCAAGCTGCCATGGTTCTCCAGTCCGCAGTTCAACAAAATTATCTACAATGGAGGATATGTTATATTATAGCTAATGGTTTCAAACTGCGAATTGCAAAGGCATATACATACTGTAGAACGCCCTATTCAAGTGTGACTGGTGTTTCGCTGTAATTACAAGGAACCAGTATACATTACGATTCATTACAGACAAAAAGCATATCAAAGATTTATTTTGCTCATGCTGTTGGTTTTCTGCTTTGTTATTGAGTATTCCAGACCCCCCAAAGTGAGTTTGCGATCTAACAACCTCAGAAACCCAATGTAGGACATCATCTCCAATTTCTTCAGCGTAGGACAGCATTCCTTATTTGTTTCCTCCTCATATGGACCACCATCAATTTAGACCACAGGGAAAGGGCACTGCAGCACACCAAACCCGCCCTCGTAAATAGACCAGCAGCTCTGCAGGGTTTCGGGGGTAATGTTGAGTAACCTGGTCTCCAGCACTGTAATGAGCACCTGCCTATTAAACTCGGCCTTTGTGTCAAAAATCCCTCACACGCAAGGCCTCTAATCCTGCTTTGGCTCTCTTTTTGCTGTGTCTTTTTTTTTTTTAAATCTATTTCTTTCTTTTCTTTTTTTTCTCACGAGTGTTTACTTATTGAGTTATGCCTTGCAGCATGAGCTACTGCTGTAGCAATGACACTGGCAGAATTGCGTGCCAGAGCAGACACAGCTGTTCGCAAAAAGACAAGACTGCACAAAACGCATTTGCCAAACTGATGCTATTAATTACTTTTGACCCTATATTACACTAAGAACACGAAAAGTTCACCCATTCACTTTTATCTTCCCTTCTCTTTCTCAGGTGCAGAAATAAGCTTAAGGCCTGTTTTATGACACCAATCCTTGTTTATAATCCTTTTCTCTGTGCTTTTCCTTATCCTCGGTCTTTGACCTATTGCAACGACCCTAGGAAAAGTGGACCTGAGTTACCAAGAAGGGTGAGTAAAAGAGGCCCTTCCATCCAGGTTTTAAATTCCTTGAATGCTAGAGCACACAAAATGAGATGTTGGATTCACTTTGTGACGGTGAAGTGCATCTCTCACAGCTGACAATGAGAGGTTGATCCTGGCTATGTTAGACACCTGTAATCCTGTGAAACACAAGCTAATCCTTCTTTCAAACAGGGGATAAAGAAAGACCGAGACAGGTCCTATATTGAACCAGAGAACCTCCCATTCACAGCAAATTGTACACGGCGAATGCATTGGCCTGGTCTTGCATGAGGACACTGCTCTGACAAGCTCAGTCCACTGGAATGGAGAGAACAAAAGTGGGATAGCAGCTCTCAATCTCCCATTCAGTCTCTCTAAGAGTTGCCCTCTCCCACCTGTGCAAACACTCAAACTCGGCATGTCACAGGTACATAGACAAGCAGGGGATGAAACACAATTGAACTGAGAACTATTAAAGAGCTGAAACTTTTAACCAAGCTAAAAAAAAAAAAAAGGTTCAAAGGCTTGGCGTGCTTCCTTTGAGTTTTAATACCTCCTCTATAAATACCGACACTCAAAGAGCTGCGTCGACGCAATACAGCACCGACAAATGCAGCTCATTAGCTGCTTTGTTTGCGTAAACTGACTTTTCACCCACAAAACCAACGGCGTTTGTGATGTGAGCACACGTTTAACATAGATCACGAACTACAAAGAAAAGCCCTCAGACTTCAGAGGAGAATAATGGGATAATGGTTCTGGTTTTCATCTGGGATTAAAAATATGGGGCAAAATTCAGCATTAGTTTTTGCCAGGGTGGGTTCATGCTGCCCTGACATTAATGTTGTAGCGTGTGCGTGTGTGTTTGGACTCACTGCAGGACCTGATATTACGAACATCATGTTCAAATTTAACAACTGCACTATTTCCCATTGAAATGTGCTGGTTAACTTGCTCAGCATTTACAATGCCAAGGAACACATGCACATGTGCATGTGTGCACACACACAAATAGAGGCATTTGCTAAATAATTATTTTTTGAAAACTCAACTGCCACACAGGTACACTTAAAAGACTCACACTTCCTGCGGCCAGACAGAGTTCAGCAAGAATATGTGTTAAAAGTGAAATCACCGCTGTCGACATCATAATTATCCCTGAATCCTCGCCAAATAGAAACACATGTACACATGCATGCAAACACACACAAAATGTTCCTCTCAAAAGCATCATATGGTCTGTGAATTACATACTGACATTTCCAGATAGATCTCTTCAACAAGAGTTGTGCATTTAGCTACAGTTTGCAGCTCTTTTAAACAGAAAGGCAGACAATAACTCTGTCTTCACTGCATGCAGACAGACAGGCAGATAAGAACAGCTCTGGTTACAGCTGTTTGTATCCTTGAGGCATTTTCAACTCTGTGCCAGGTATATCATTTCTCTAACACAGGACATGTTAGATGCAGAGCTCAATGATAAGTGTAGCTCATTGAAACTGCATAAATTTGCAGTTTATAGTTCATGCAAAATAAAGTTCTTCAGCTCTTTTTCATACAATAAAATAATGGTGACCAGGGACTGTCATGCTCCAGAATAGACACAAAAAAACACTGATGTGCATTTTTTTTTCTGGGTCAACTATCCCTTTATCTTTCAAATCTTATATATCCAATTTTAATATTCACACATTTAAATTTGACACACTAAGACTGGTTACAAGACCCATAAGCACAGGTCATGATATTTAGTTTACAAAAATTTTAACACAATAACACTTTATTTTCATAGTCCACATTAGACATTCTACTAACTATAAGTAACTTTACGTGTCAACTAACCATCATTAGAGTATTAGTAGACAGTTTGTTTAATATCTGCTAACACTTTATTTTGATGGTCCCCTATACAGGTTTTGTACAACGTGAAGAAAATTACGACAAAATGATGGGTGAAATATCAAACTTTACACAGTGTAACTTTTTTTGAACAAAAGGAGAGTCAATCTAGACTCAATCTATCCTAAATTCTTCTTTCAAAACATGTTTTTGTCTTACTTATAATTAGTGTTGAGGAAGTTACTTTTCAAAAATAGTGTAACTCGTTTAGTCATTCCTTCCTTTACTTAGTTACCCCATGTGGAAAGTAACTTTTTGCATAACTCGTTACTTTTACATTACTTTTATGTTGCTTGACTTTGGGCAGAACCCAATGTGTAGGCCTAAACTTATACTACGCAAACTACCATATGAAATACCATAAATGCGTAATGCATTTATCATTTTTTTATATATATATTTATGAAGAAATGCCCGTTAATGGATAGGCGGGCGACGCTATGGAGGGGCTAGAAAGAAAGCCCTCAAGAAAGACCAAAGAACCCCTGTTAGCACTTCTGCCACATACATGCAGTGTACCTTTAAATATTTGCTGAATATAAAATAAGTCTGACACCATTTTTGAATGAAGTCAATAATGCAAAATACTAGGTTAAATTAAATATTCTATGTAAATTTGTGCATTTTCACAGAAAATAGACAGAAAATCAAAATCTATATCAAAGCTTCTTTCCATATTTTTATAATCATATGAATTACACAGGGATATTTATAGAGAAAGATGGACAAGTACTGTATGTCAACAAGTCACAACCAAACGGCGTTCCAAAGACCCTTGTGTGTGTGAAACTAATAAAGAATATAATCATCCAGCTTTGCAATATCTTTTAAAAAATGCCAAAATTTGAGAGTACTACGCAACTCGCATTAGTTAACTCATCATTAACCCGATATTTCATAAGCAAACACATAAGTTGCAAGGGAATTTGTAGAACTTTGAAAATCATATGCATCAGAACTCTCCATTATAACATATGACATGCCTACTAATCATTCAAAACTTAGTATATGAAGCAGCCAATGCTTTTCCATTACATTTGGCTTCCCTTTAACTTGGCCAAAGCGGTCAGAGACTGACGCCTGCATTACCGTTGTCCTGCAGAGACAGATCACAGACACAGCATGGCTCCAACAGAGTTGCTCCATTATCATTTGTTTGATAAGCAGGGCCTGCCTGCAGAGCTGCATTATCTGTCTAATAAACCCAGAGATCCTGACACCTGCTGAGAAGCCAGCTAAAGAGAGCACTGCATAACTGAAGCATGTTTTTCCTGCTCTTATCAAAGCTATTTCTACTTTAAAAGGTAGATCATTGAGGTAAATGGAGCTTGAGGGCCAACATCTCCTGCTTACGACCCAGAATCTGGAACTGATTTAAATATCTGAGGGGAGGAAAAAAGAAACCCTTAAAAGAAAGAGTGAAAGTCTTTTCCTGTGGCTGCAAATAAAAAAAAAAAATACCACGTGTTACCGTATCTGACCTCTTTAAAGAACATAACGCAGGCCTTTGAAACTTGTGCCACTCTAAACAGCTGGTAACTACCACGACTGTTGGATACACATTTCTGTCTTTCATCAAATTCTACAACCGGTAGAAAGCATAAATCACAGAGCTATATTTATTAGCATGGATTCAGTTTGTTTCGCTTAAACTTCAAGTACATGCTCTGCAGTGCCAGTCATCTGCCAGATCAGAACAAACATAAGAAAACAGCTAAACATTAAGCTGCGCTGCTCATAATGGATAGGCATGGTGCCACAGGAACCTAAACTTTTTCTTGGGTGAAGGCAGTTTACTTCTTTCCACCAGCAAGAAAGTTAGAAACAAGAAATTTCTGACCACAGGAGAATAGGGAAGCAAGAGCATTTCTCAAACTGCTGCGTTCACACTTTGTCTGAGATGACTGTCATTGTGTTTATGTGTGTAAGGGATGGGTTGCTTGCTGCAGGAGTGTCAAGCTGTCCATACTCATAGAAACTAATGAGATAAAGAGATTTAAACAAGTAGCCTACACGTAATGTACAATCAAGTTGACCCCCACAGGGTAAAAGTTAACTTATTAGTGATGCACCGATAATGATTTTTCATAGCCTATTACATTTTTTTTTTTTTTACGAACAAACTGGCCGACTTGGATACCGGCAGTAGATTTTTTTTTTTTCTTTAAGCAAATTTATTTGTTGTTTAGGGTATTTAAGACACCTGCACAAAACAAGAACAGCAGACAAACTGAATAAAAACGCAAATTTACTCTTTGACAGTAGGTGGTGCTTATGGAACAGCAGCAGTTTCTTAGCGTAAAGCTGTACATAAAGCAGTGCTGTGCTTATAAACACTACTAACAGTGAGTTTACTGTGCCTGATTCAGTATTTTCACTGCTGGTGCATCTCCGTTCTCCTCTTTATCGTTGTATTTATTTAGCATGTGCCATTTCTGGCTTGAGTTTCGTGTGTTTTCGTGTGATCGTGTGTTTCGAGCAAAATCCGCCCTGTTTGACTGGTGCGTCTCTAAAACCTATCCTATATAGATGTAATCTGTTTTTTTGCTGAATATAAAATATGTCTGACACCATTTATCGTACATTGTCTAAACTCGTAACACACGGGAAAGAACCTCATTGATTCTCACGGGCCAAGCAAACAATGCTTCTGTTTCCATTTACTAGAATATAAATATATATTTGAATAAAAGGCTAAATTAAATCTTTTCATAATATGATTTTATTCTCTTTATGTTTTATTCTCTGGATTTATAGTGACACAAGGGTGAAAAAACTGATGACAGAATTTAATTTTTTGGATGAACTATCTCTTTAATACACATATTGACAGTCTGCTTTAAATAAAATTGAATAAGAATATTAAAATAAAAACATCCACATTAATTACATAGATTACAGTATATCCTACGGTATAACAGTATCTTAACTTTTGTGCTGTCTTGCAAACTCTAGGTGAGGATGCTAAAAAGTAAATATGTAAACTGGCAAATAAAGTATGTTAAAAGCTGATTGTAATCAAGAAAGACCTGCTCTGATCAATCTGATTTCTTTTCTACAGTGAAGTCACACCTCTGCTCTTCCAGGGAAACAAGTGTTTGTGTCAAATAGCAATGCTGGTGACTTGACACATTGTACCAAAGTTTCATTGGAAACACATCCAATTACTGTCTTGCCTTAAGCTCCATATCATGTTGCTCTAAAACATAATGGTCACTTCACCCAACAATGAACCCTCTTAAATAAGCCAAGTGCACGTAATTGACAATCTATTGAAGCAATTTCTGAACAGCAATTTCCTTATTGTTTATTTAACATTGAAGCTTGTAGAATACCACTGTTTTAGCAATTCTACCAACATACACCTCATTCAACTCAGCCAAAGAGAAGCTGTTTACACACATGCCATATATCACACTCCTGTTTCCTCATTCCCTGCTTTTAACACACAGATAGTGGGAGAACAAGGATCCAGCATTCCAAGAATGGCTGACAGGGGAAAAAGAGCAATCCAAGGACAACACGAATTGGGAACTCCTTCTCAAGAAGGGCTTATAGGGCACAATAAGGAATAGAGTCAACAAATGGACCAATAAACAGAGAAGACAATGGATTGTTTACTTAGTAGAGGTCAGGCTCTGACTTGTGGGTTAACCTGGCATTCTTATTGGTCCAATAATAGTGATAAGTAATCACACCTATTTGTTAAACAGAGTAAATACCAGAGTTAACTCATCCAGATTTATTATGCTAGACACAATGATGTTGTTTTAGATAACAATGGCCATACATATAGACCATAAATGGCTAAGCCATCATAAAGGATAAAAAGGTCTGATTTCCCAGCATGAGTTATATAATTAATGTATTCAGTTTAAAATACCTTTAACCAAGGACGATACACTGTGAATCTATAGCATGACAGATAGAAATTGCTTTATCTTTCAAACACATTCATTTATTTCCTCTGGGAGACAGAAAAATGTCCTTTGGGCTCACAGCAGGGTGATGGCCCATGTGGAGAAGTTCAACACCTTTCTGACACACAATCTCCAGCACAGTAGATGTCATTAGATTGAGTTATGTAAATTGCTTTTCAACTTGGCAGGGAACACTGAATTATGTACTTCTAAATTTCTTGTTACAGTTCAAGGAACAGGGACCTCTTGTTTGGTCTGAGATACCCCAGTGCAGATATAGATGTAGGACTCAAAAGAATGACTCTGTATGTGTGCGGTTAGTCTTCTGCTGTGTCAGTAAACACGGCACATGGCCGGGCCGTTCCCTAATGTGCTTAAAATAGTCAATAAACATATTGCGCAGTGAAATGTCACTTTTTAAGGTCTTGACCTTACAACAAACTAAAATAGGTTCAGTACTACTCCAACAATTTTCTTGTAGTTATGTTACATCATCATCTTTGAGCAGTGGCTTGAGTAATTTCAGTATAAATATTTAACT
>JAOTRC010000005.1:18362224-18375021 GCA_027497675.1 Cyprinella lutrensis
TCCATTAAAAAAACAGAGAAGAAAATAAATTACATGCCTACTATCCTTGGCTGAAAAAGTGAAAAAAAGGACAGTGGCAATCCTGTGTGTTTCCAGTCACTCTCATGGTTTCTATAGTCTTAGTTTCACATGCTGGGTTCAAATGTGACAAGTGTCTCTCTCTCTGCCCATCAAAAAGCAGAAGTATGATAGAGGCAAATATGGGAAGAGCTTTACAGAGCTTTAATCTCAACCCCAACAAACCCCCTCCTGTGTCCTCCATCTACACCTTTCCTTCCCCTGATCTACCTCATGTTGAGAGTCGCTTGCTGATAAGCCATCTATTCTGCCTTTCAACTTCTGATCCACTTATTTTTTTTTTTTTTACCAAAGTTTCCGAAGAAGATCTCTCACTCACATTTAAACACTGGTCCTTATCCTCAACGTCCATGTGTCCCCTTGTTTGCTGTATCTCTTCCTCTCGAATTCTTGCTCCATCATTCATGCACACAATCCCTCTTTCCAGATTAAAGAAAAAAAGGAAACACTCACTCAACACATGTGCATGAGGCCATGCAGCATGTGATTATAAACTCAAGAGCTTCCATGCACTTGACCTGATAGCTGGCATATCACAAGTGGGCCATTTTACTTTCTTTCTACAGTTGACACATCCATTATAAAAACTCATTATGACTGGTTTGTATAATGGGGACTAAGTGCAGTTTTTGGCGAATTTCAACTGCTCGTTCTGAGTGCTTCAATGAGACGAGGGCCATCTCAGGCATAGTAGTGAAAGGTGCAGGTACAGACATTAAAATTTGGTGATCGCCGCATGAGGATCCAGTCATTTCTGTAATAACTCTGTGGTCTGTTTAACTAACTAATCTTACGTCTCAGGGATTTTAGATATATTTATCTTATTCATGTTCAGTATAGGCAATCATTTGTTTGCAAAAAAGTCCTCTTGTTTCACCCCTCTGTCTCAATGTCTTTCTTCACACTGTCATTTATTATTTATTTTCATTTCATTTATTTTAACAATGGACAATGAATGTTTCACTACTGGGCTTTACATGGAGGGGGGAACAAAACAGATGAGACAAGTGAGAGGTGAATAAAAAGAGAGCAAACAAAGCTATTTTACAAATAGATGAGACAGGGGTAAAAGCCACAAAATAAGCTAAAGACTATTGTGCAGCAGAAAGTGCCTTTATCTACAATTTATAGTCTATCATCACACCTGTAGATGGCACTGTTGGTCTATGTGGAGTTCTGAGTGTTCATAAATTATTCTGAACCTTTTTCACTCCCACAGGCTACAGACACCATGTGCACACCAGTATGTTCTAAAGCAGAAACACAATGCTCACAGAACAAAATGCCAGATAACCTCTAGATTAATAGCTTTGTAAATTTCATTAAGAGAATGAACATTTTTAGATTTTTTTTTTACCTCAAGCCATATATCATAAAGAGAAAAGAGAGGTAAAGAACAACTCAAAACCCCATTAATAGTTGGTCATGCACACTGAAATGTGAAGTTATTTCCGGGTCTAAACCTTTAAGTTTCCACCTTGAAAATTAAACATAGCCTAAAAGACTGAAAACCAAGCAAGTCGGGAACCATCTGCCAATCTCTACTTGTTGCCCATGCTCACTGGAAAAGCATGTGTACGGCCATTATAGTACAATGATTCTTGCATGTTTTGAGGCACTTTCAAAGTGAAATGTCCACTCAGTGGCGCTAAACATGCTTTCAGACTGCAACCATTAAGACAGAAACACAATTGCTGAAGCAACCATGCAATTTTAGCTTACTTCTACGCGACTTTGATCTCTTATAACTGGAGAGCTTTATATCGCATATTGATTGCTGTACCAGCTAAGCTACCAAGCAAGTTTACTATGTGGTGAAAAATCAAAATTGTCTTTATCATGAATTATGGTATTGATGTTTTGAAGTGATAACATAATAGACTAAGTAAGTAACCACAATTTTTTTATTAATCGATAATCTGCCCCTGGAATCAAAATTTTCAATAATTCAATAATTTCAATGCTGTGAACTGTTTCGCTAGTTACATTTTTAAAGTTTTGTAAAAAGAGGCAAGTTTTCCAATGCTCTCTGCATAGCTTGGCGCAATATGCGACACGTGTTGCAAAATGCACTTTTGGTGGCTGAATGAATGTGCAGTGGTGACTTTGGATGTAAGATCTAGCCTTCACCTGGATGTCTAGAGGAGACCAGGCTAGCATACTTGAAAAGATGAAGTGAAATAAGATGAGTTATGAGAAAGGTCCACCTAAGATGTCTCATTCATCATTCTCTACTGTACAAGACCAACAGTTATCTGTTGATTTCACTACACAGACATGAAATGCTTTACATTATTTAAGTCTTATTCAAGGATGCATTGGTTGCTGCAACGCATTCTCATCCCAATGCGTCATATACTGATGCTTTTGACATTTCGTTTATATCCAATGCACATGGCACCCTTTAGCGTCAATATGAGATGCAGATATATATGGGCCAGAAGGCGCTTCCTAGTGGTCTAACTCTAACCCTAACCTTATACCCCAGACCTAAACCTACCCATAACCTAACAAGCTCTGTGTGTGTTATATTGAAGCTAAAGGGTGCCATGTGCATATAGACGAAATTTCAAAAGCGTCACCAATTTTTCCTCCTTTAAATGTTACTTGAGATTGCAGCTTCAATGAAAGTGCAAATTTTTTGCAATTTACAGAAAACGGCTAATGAAAAAACTGCCTTCAATAATAATAGGCAGACAAAAGAAGCAGCAACAGGATATAAAGTTTGGCCTTTAACAAATCGTTTACTGAGCAATTTCTTGTGCGAACGTTGACAAAGACAATTATTTATGGCCATCGCTCATAGGTTAACATTGTGGCATCTGTCTTTTCTCTGACACAATGGGAGATTTCAAAGGCTGAATCACAAGTCTGGATACTGACCTTGTCAAATGAAATTTCACAGAAATCATGTCTTGGCTGCTCTTGCAGATGTTAAACAACATTTGTAATATATTACTATTCAGCTGGATGTCGAAATGTATTATAGAAAACTGCTATGGAAAGGACTTAGTGGTAGGCTATCAACAATTGATGGCCTTTCAATTGTTGGCCTTTTTTGTCTGAGAGGACTACACCACTCAAAATTAGATGCACCTACATGTCTAACTCTCATGTATTAGTAGAGTATTGGGAGACTGGTAGGGTTGGGGTTAGAGTAAGTTTACTTGCAAAGTTACTCATAGTCAGTATGTCTGTTGGAGGGGCATCACGATAAAGAAATATTAAGCAGATAGAAAATAATGTTCAAAAGGGACCATCAATATAAAGTGCTAAATTACGTTTTTCCCCCCATTGGGTATGGCTATAATGGTTATAAAAACCAAATAGGAACAAATAAGCTTAGCCAAGGTATAGGTTTGAACAGCCAAGAAAATAATACATAAGCAATAACAAATTAAGACTTGGTGTTGTCGAATCGACATAAATAGTCCTGTCATTTGACTGCATGTGTAGTATAAAATCCTTGAGCAGTCTGTAGATGTAATATGAAACAAACATGCTGGCAGCTGTCAACTGCTAAGGCAAGGAAACAAAATTAAACATGTAAAAGAAACTTAATTGGGTTTCTATTAGTCTGCCCGACAGACTCAGGAACACAACAGGAAATTATTTGGGATCAGAGCCACGCATTCATTTATAGGAACAAACATACACCAAGAAACACGCAATTATGGTGCGCTAAATAGCAAAAGCAAGTGTTTTGTTTACCAGTGTCTGAATGCATCCACATACAATTGAATTCAGTCAATAAAACAGCCATGGGGAGAGGAATCAATACAATGTTTTTGGGGCAAAAAGAGCTTCTGTTAAAGTCTGAGCTTGTAACCTAAAGGTCAGATGAAGAGTTGCTGAGCTCCTCTTTCACCGTTGAGCCCACTGTCCTTTGGTTTAAAAAAAATACTTTGGATAGAAAGCACCTCCTAAATGTCAAATAAACATATTGAGCACAGATCCACAGAGCATAAAATCATCAGCAGAATGCCACATCTATCAAACAAAACAGACCTATCTCATCTGCAAATCTTTCATCTGTTTTTATAAAATGGTCAGCACATTACAAAATCCACATTTTATTTAATCATTTGAGCATTACAACGTTAATTCATTAAGTGTCATCATATTTTATTTAACATCTACCTAATGCTATGTGTGTTTTTAATTCAGGAAAGAAATAATCAATTAAAGGGCTACGATAACTAGGCTACTGAAGTTTTAATCCAATTCTATGAGAACAGAGAAGTCCACACCGCAGCTATAACAATAATGAAATCGCTTTCAGAATTATTATTATTATTATTACAGCTGATAGCTGACAATTAGAATTCAAATTTACAGAGCTTGAGCATTTAAAGTGATATGATAAAATAAACAGAACGTCATTGTCTGTTGTGGATGCAATATTTGTAAGCAATAAAGTACGAGAAGTTGTGCTGTTTTGTGAATACATGGCTGCTTTTAGGCACAACTTCATTAAATAAATAATTAACTGTTTTTGCTGAAATACATAACACAGTGTAAGGCTAAAGTTTGTTGCACAGTGATATCCAAATCTGTTTGGTGAAATGGTTATAGCTGTGCTTTATTGTAATTAAATCATGGCTATTGACCAATCAGCATTAAGGAACTTTACAATTAATAATTATAATCTATCATTATAATAAATAATCTATCATTATTAGTCCAATCAGTGTTTTTTTGTTTTCTGAAACACCAATACATTCAGTACCGCCATTACTCACTTTGTGTTGACATGCATTTTTTAAATATGCTTTGGCTTTGTTTCAAATTCTTTTCACTGGTGGACCAAAAACAGACAATTGTCTTTGTAAACTGCTATTAGTATAAGCTGCTTAATATGAATATATTTTTTTTATGTAACTGTTCTGTAAAAGCAATCTCACACTTGCAGTAATGCTGCTGTGATATGTTGATTCATTTATTGTTCAAAAGAACAACAAAAAAAACCCTTAAAAACTAATAATTACAATAAATAACACAAGGAAAACAAAATCCACAACAAAACATAAAAAATTGAGTGCACTAATACTTGAAGATGTGTGAGAGATTTTTGTTTCTCTTGACACTTTCACGTGTATGTTGGTAGGGTGGAATTCGTATTCAAGAGAGTAATTGGTTTTAATCATGAGCTGCACAAGCTAAAGACAAGGACAGGTGCCAAAATCAAGACTATTCTTCCAGACCCTGAAGAGGCATCTATCTGTCTGCTGTGTGGTGTGTCCCTCTAAAACACACACACACACACACCGTAATCCCTTACACGCACGAGTACACTCCTTTTTCGCTTCTCATTTGTATCATCAGCTTAATGACTGGATTGGGCAGTTTGCCTGAATCACTCTCAAGCTCAGGCCAGAGTGCCGGTGGCTTTATTAACTTGGTCTGTTTCCAGGCTTCCCATTACCAAGTCCGGCTGTAATTCCCATCCCATTCTGCCTTTCCGCTCTGCATCATTTCACCCGACATCACCCTATCCACTCGCATGGCCTATTCTCACACCCCTCCATTCCAAAAATTAAATTTACCCTGCAGAGAGAGAGATAGAGAAATAGAGTGTATGTGTGTGTGTGTGTGAGAGAGAGAGAGAGAGAGAGAGCGAGAGAGAGAACTGAACTGTGCAGTATATATCTGTATGGTGCAGTGAAACATGCTTGGAAAAGCTCTTCCCTTTTTCTCCAGCAGTTAGAGTCTCACTTTGTCTGTGTTTCTACTGAGAAAATTCAATTAAAATAAGTGTACAGTGAACACTCACATTCAGCCCCAGACAGTTTGAAAGTTACACTCCTAATGCTTCTTTCTCTAAGTAGACACAATAAAAGTTATCTTTTATCTTTCTTCTTCTCTGGGAAAACAAACTTTGCTTCTGTTTTCAGTGCAGTCTCATACCAAAATGGCAAATAACTGACGTCTTGGGGCGTCTTTTGACCATATATCAACATCTGCCATTATAGGGTACCCTTTAACGTCGGTAAGATGACGTTATCGGGATCCTAACCCTAACCCTACCCCAGACCTAAACCTACCAGCGTAGCCACATCCCAAGACGCCATTTAACTGATGTATTGGGACGTCTTTTGACCATACGTCAACATTAGCCGTATTAGTATACCCTTTAACGTTGGTTAGATGACGTCCTCAGGCTAACAGAGGGAGCATAC
This sequence comes from Cyprinella lutrensis, assembly GCA_027497675.1. NCBI lineage: Eukaryota > Metazoa > Chordata > Actinopteri > Cypriniformes > Leuciscidae > Cyprinella > Cyprinella lutrensis. Next base: position 18,368,482 of record JAOTRC010000005.1, read on the forward strand.
TAACAAAACTACTTTATAAGTAGACATGACACTTAATGATAGCATCGCAACGACAATAGTACCAAAGTATATAATTGTTCAAATGGTGCATTTTATTTTAGCGTTATAAAGGTGTTTTTTTTAATACAGAAAGATAAACAAGTATTAAAAGATATTGAGATGTTCCGAGTGCAGAAAACCCTCAGAACATCTCAATCTTCACCCACCCAGATATATTTGCAAATTAAATGCATAACTAATTTACTAATTTCTGACATTAGGGTCCAAATCTCAATATTAACTATTGCTGATCAGCATGCAGTTTGCTTGGATATTGGCTGTTTAGTACTTATAAAGCACATATTAATGCCTTATTCTGCATACATCCCTTAATTCTACCCAATCCCTAAACTAAACGACTACCTTACTAAGCAGTTATTAGAAGTTTATTGAGACTGTAGTGAGAATTGGAGTCTCATCTTAAGTGTGACCAAAAGGGAAAGTCTTTGAAATAGCATTTTTTTGTAACAATGTAAAAGTCTTTTCTTTCACTTTTGATCAATTTAATGCATCCTTGCTGAATACAAATAAGCATTAACAGCAGCAAAAGTGTTTTACTCTCAGTCATACAATGCCGTTTATCTTAGCAGTGAAATAATAAAAAGTTATCTTGAATGTCATATCTAAGTGGTTATTTATTGCAAACAGGAATCCATATTTTATAAAACTCCTCCATTTCCACTCAAAAGATATGCCAACTTTTCCAAGGCAAGACAGCAATACATTTCTTTAACCCACTAAGGTCTTTGGATATCTTTATATTTTAAAGCAACTACATGTTTGGTTAATATAACAACAAATTAATTACCCTGTGTAGATTTGAAAATCATGCTTCCCCCGATTATTGTTGAATCAAGGAGGCTGTACCAGATACTTTCCCGAGAGATCTCTTTATTTATTATTATACAGTACATGTGTCAGACAGAGAGAAACAGGCAGAATAAGGCTACAGATGAGGAGGTCTTGATTCCAGATTTCTCTGTTTCCCATTTCTCCTTCCTCTCACCCCGTCATGCCTTTATGTTTCTCTGGGGTTGTAAAGTAAGATTGAGCTTAGATACACCAATCTGGGGGAAAAAACACATGTTACCAATAAGCATAAGGTAAAGGTTACCTTAAACATAACCAACATTGCTTATCTTTAAGGTAACCTTTACCTTATGCTTATTGGTAGAATCCACTTTCCCTCTGTGTATACATTAGTGGTACATTTGCATCAGTTGAAACCTTCATTTCCTTGGAAAGAACATGCCATCATTAGAAGTATTATCATTAGTGGAACATCTGCTCAGTGAACACATATAACTTTCCCAGCTCTCTGCTGCAGCACACATGTACAAACATACTCTGTCTGAATTTTTAGTCTTCCCCTTGCGTTTTCTTCCATTAACATCTCAAATTACAGGGTATATATGCGATAAATGTAATTTGGCTTCCACAAGAACAGTTTCTCCAGTTAAACAACAAATTAAAAACTTACTCCCAGTAAAAGCTCTCTACACTCCCACGCAGTTTAAATTGTTATGACGACCAGATACACTGCAAGCAGACATTCTAAACAAAGTTTCTTTCCATCTCTGCAACATACAACCATTGAAAAGTATAAACCATGATGTATTCTTCTCACCCTATGCTAGACAACACAGATGAGCGAAAACATCACGACCACCTATGCTGTTAGTCCTCCGAATGCTGCCGAAACAGCGCCAACCTGCGAGGCATGGACTCTACAAGACCCCTGAAGATGTCCTGTGGTATCTGGCATCAATACGTTAGCAGAGATCCTTCAAGTACTGTAGGTTGCAAGGTGGAGCTGCCGTGGATTGAATTTGTTGATCCAGCACATCTCACAGATGCCCAATTATATTGAGATATGTGGAATTTGGAGCCCAGGGCAACACCTTGAACACTTATTTGAGTGAACTCTGCAGAGTTTAGCTTCAACCGTAATTAAACACATCTCATAAAGCTCATCCTTCAGGCTTATTTGAAAACCACAGGTATGTGTGTTGGTGTTCTGCAGGAACTGAGTTTTGCACCCCTGCTGTTGGATTTCTTAAAGCTGGTATAAAGCAATGTGTTCACCAGAGTAATGCAAGCTTCATTATCATTGCATCATCCACTACTTAGGAATAACAAGATGCAATTCATATCTTTTATGATGCAATATCAGCTTCAGATTGCATAAAAGCTGTCCAAAGACTCGTAGATACAGTCAAAGATGCATTTGAGTAATTTCTGGTTTAAATTGAGATCCCTTCCATTTATAACTTACTTATTCTTCGCCATTCTCAAATATACTGAACCAATTACATACCTTGAAAACTAGAGCCAATCAACAATTTTAAGCCTAATTTTTCTTCTCAGTGACCCAGAATTAGTAAAGTTTCACTATTTATTTCAGAAGCAATTTGACCGTAGACCAGTGTAACACCATTGCACTTTCTGCAAGGGTTTGTTCCTCCTACACCAATTTCATGTCTGTTAAAAAAAAGGGAGGTTGGGAACATTTAGTACCAACACGTAGCAGCTTTGATATAACATCAGGTGTCTTAAGCACCAAGTCTGTCAGTTAGTTTGAAAAACATCTAATTATGGCCTGCTGATTTGCATAGCCTATTTAATGAATTCCATTCTAGCATTTCTATGTGATTCATGGAATTGTCATTCTAATTATAGTCCTCTTTTGCGCCTCGCCAGTTAAAACATAACAGTAGCTAATCCCACTAAACATGAGTGTTTGCACATCCATCTACATTGACAGTAATAGGTTTAGAAGTGAGTGCTCGGTAGATGATGTAAATTCTTTGGCTTTCATTGTGCAAGCGTTCGTCATAGATTTTCTCATCTTTGCATTGGAGCATCTCGTTCCCCAGATGATACTAATCAATGATGTCATTGTTGACCTTTAACATGCCAGAGTCCATGGCTGAGGGTCTCTGTCTCTCCATCCTTCTCTTGGCCTCATTCTTGCACTCACAAACAGAAAGCACAAAATATTTCTAGACTTCTTTAGGATGTGCCATTTGAGTAGAAGAGCGGACCCGACCATCATTTTGGATCCCATCGTAAGCAATACATAGATTGACAGAGATGTAATTGCTTTGTTTATTAGAATGTCAAAGAAGATGTCAACATATTGTGCGATTTAGCGGATAACGCTGATATCAAAATCCCTGTATTGCCTGAAAGCAAACATTAATCACTGGATGATAAGAAGTTAATGGGATTCACAGGTGACAGTGTGGACACCTCCAAGCAGCCATGCTGAAATAAGACCAATATCAGCTCATAACACTCACACACACACTCTCTCACACACACACTTATTTCACACTCAATAAATCTTATTACGTTGCAGATAAACTTTAACGATAGAGAGCAAAACTTCTATTAAGGACCACCTTTAGAAAGTGCAATGTAGGGAAACACTCTTGACAAAACAAACAACTCTGTAAAAAGTTTGCCCTTGTGACCACACAGCTATTTCTTTCAGAAAATCCAAATTTTGCTGTAATCTCAGCTAGCGTGATTCTGTTGGAGCACCATGAATACTTTATGAATAAAGAATATATATCAGCTATCTGATACCATCACGAATTATGCAAGCAACAACTACAGTACTTTTTGTGAGAGTCTGAACAGAAGCATACTGTGTGTTTCTGTAAATATGAAGAGATCAGGACTAAGACAGGCTGTTTCTTTGATGGCGGCTTAAGTCTCTCACATGGACTGGTGATCAGCCCACTCAAGCCATAAGCCATCACACTATCATTTCTCAGGAAGTGAGGGGGAGGAGACTAACCTTCTCAAACTGCTTTCCTTTTCTCTTTTCTATTCCCTAAGCTTCTCTCCTTCCCTAAGCCCCTCACTCGGTTTCTCTCTTCCTCGTTCTCACGTTAGTGGTATGATTGACAGCATCTAGGATGGGTTTTTAATGATGTCTCATAGCACATTAGGCTGATGGCTGTTAGATTGGGACAATGTGACCTCCTCTCCTCTTCTCAGTGCCTGAACTTTCCATGCATAACACACATATGCTACTGTGTGTTGCGCACACACATACACAGACACGAACCACAAACTAACTTATCGAATCATATTGCGCACCCCATTTCACCTCACATGACTGGAATCTATATTGGATTGAAATGATTTACTTTCTATTCCAGTGCTCAAGAACGCAAGTACAAAGGACGCATGAAAGCACCAGGATGTGTTCTTGATATTGAGGATGCATCGAATGGAGACTTGAGAGAATCGAACCAAAATCCAAGAAGACACAGCAAGCGGACAACGCTTTACACTTCTCGTTCTCACTTCTGAGATTCCCGCTTCAAGCTTGCAAATACATGACGGGTCGTTAAAGTAAAAATTTGTCTATTTGTTTTGCTCAATTTTAATAAAAAACATGGCATCGTGACTTTGTGTGAACATACACGACACTTTCAATTGTTATCTATGCATTTTGAGCTATCCGTGTATGTCCGCGACGAAACAAACAGTCATCTTTTGCGTGTATGTCTACGCCGTTAAACGTCCAAGTGATTCCGCGTGAATGTACACGCCATTAAATGTCCGAGCGAAACAAAGCAAAAAGTAGATCTATATCTGGGAATTGATATTTTTTTCCTAGGATGGTAGGGGAAGACTCATAGATGGTATTAACCCCAGTGATGGCTAGGTTTAGGGAGGGGGTTGGGGTACATCATATTTACAATAATGGAACTTTAAGTCAACGGCGTTCATAAACACACTGAAAAGCTATTATGTGTGTTGATAGCATGACAAAAATGGAAATACGAATTGGTGTGTCATGCACACGCCATTTCATGAGATCAGTCTGTTAATAAAGTGATTAAAACCTGAAGAAATCATGTATTGGTATTTAATAATTAATAAGAATTATCCTACTTTATAGACTTTCAAGAGAAGCTATTCCTCTGGCCACAAGGATTAAATTTCTTGTGTTATATCAATACCTTTTTAAGTTTCAATATTTTTTTTTTAAAGCATGTAGCTTTGGATCGTACATTAAAGGGACTTATAATGTATTTTAATAAATCGAAACTATGTTACAGTAACTAATGTAAGGAATAAAAAATGTATTTACAGACAATAATACAATGACAATGAAAGAAAATTGTCCCCAAAAGGGTAGACACATCTAGGATGGTAGGGGGCGCTACAATATGAAAATAATGTCTATGATAACATGAAAGCGATGTTTTAATTGTGCATTAGTCACTACTAACATGCTGGGATTTTCAGTTGAGTAACAAGATCGCACCACATCTCAATTCTCACAACGGTGGGTTCTGTGTCCTTGCGTCCTTCCGAGTTCGCTCTTTCAAGGTAGCCTTGGGGAGACCAGTTTCATTGCATTCTTGGAATTGAGAAACAGTCATTGACTCCAATTCCTGTATAGGCCAAGGTTAGTTTTACTCATTGGAGCTCCAAAATTAGATGAACAGACCCAATTTGCTTAATATGAAACCTAATGAACTATTCAACTTTTCAGATTAGGTCCAAACTTTACCTCCCTCAACCTAGGAGGTCTATTGTTGTTTAAAATGGAAGAAGTAATGACTCGGGTTAAAGTTCTCTGGCAATGGAACTTTCCACAATCCCCCTTCCTCCCTCCCTCAATTTCACAGTTTGGAGATAGTGTTGAGTGTTTAAAATTTCTTCAGTTTGTTTTATAGTTTGTCTGCTATCTGTGGTTAAGAGGAGCTATGGGATAATGTATAAAGGAATATTCCTCTAAAACTGTCCAAAGTTATTCAACATCATGCCACAAAAGCTGTTGATTGACCTTGAGGTGTATTAAACCTGGAATATTTCATTGTGAAATGCAGAATATCTTCACACGTTATTTCATTTTTTACTCTAATGTTGACAAATTACTTCAGAGACCTAGTATCTATAAGGACAGACCCAACAAGAACATGATGGACATGTCCTATCATTTAAGGATTCATGAATAATTTGATGTATAACAGTGATTGCACTTCATAATTGCAGCAATAATGTGTGTTGTGTTTTTTGGTTGATTTGACAGTATTCAGAGACCTGGCAGGTACTCTGCAGCTGTGGAGCAATTCCCAATCACAACACACTCCATTACTCATTCTGCCATAATTATGGTAACCGTGATTTTCATCTCTAAACCAAATTAATCTCTTATTTCATAAGGTGAGTCCTTAATCAATTCAGAGACACTCCTTTGTTGTGATGTGCAAATGAGTACTCAATCACTTTCAATATGTGTAGTGGATACATTTGAGTATTGAAATGTATATGTTGTGTTCACGTGATATGGGCTTGTGCCTTCACTGTAAAAAATATCGTTAGTTTAACTTAAAAAATTAAGTAACCTGGTTGACTTAAACTTTTGAGTTGATTGAACTGGAAAAAGTGAGTAAATACAATGAAGGGGATTAATTTAATCATCAGAAACTCAAAATAATAAGTTATCTCAACTAAATAAATTATTTAAGT
>JAOTRC010000005.1:18379354-18394460 GCA_027497675.1 Cyprinella lutrensis
TTTCGCTTGATAAGACCCTTATTCATCGTCTGGAATCATTTAAAGCCCTTTGAACAGTTTGCAGTTTGTACTGAAAGAGTCTTTTGCACTTTGAACCGTTCCCACTGAAGTGCATTATATAAAAAATCCTGGAATGTTTTCATCAAAAACCTTTACTTCTTTCGAACTGAAGAAAGAAAGACATGGACATATTGGATGACACGGGGGTGAGTAAATTATCAGCAAAAGTTTTTTGAAAAGTGAACTACTCCTTTAAGATTTCAATTTCATTGCTTGTAATGGCAAAAGGTTGTTTACCAAAAACGCCAATATACTAGTCACGGGACTGGAACTGCGTTAAGACAAGCAGCAAGCTTAACGTTAAAGTTCCATATCGAACTTTAACGTGTTATCTACAAATTGATTTACAAATCATTCAAAAGTCTTCTTTGTTTCATTATGGGAAGAGCTGGGCTCATGTTAACTTGTGCCTCAAGCTCACAGGCTGATATATGTCACATTGTACAACGCTTGACATTTTCTCATCAAAATGCATGCTGCTCGCCCAAATATTGTCAGGGTTCTGCCCTGACAGTCTTGTCTCTGTTCAATGTTTCTTTGTCTTGTGCCTGAGCACATGGCTTTGTCTTTGTTTGTGTTGGCCATTTGCTCCTCTTATACCACCTCCTTATTTCCCTTGACCACGCCCCCTTGTTTAAGCCTTGGGCCTTTCTCAATCTGTGTTCTTGTCTGTACTTGTGTCCTAATTGTGTTCTCGTGAAATGTCATCTTTTGTGAACCAAAAACTGTCCCAATACACAAGTTTGCATTTTGGCAAGAACAGTTCCCGGATGTGTTCTTGACACACCCATTTTACCGAGGATGCATCGGTTGGTAACTTGTGTGAACTTTGACGGCTAGGAAGTAGAGGCAGGTCAATACAGTAATTAATTTTTCTTCAATTTTGTACTCTTAATTCACTTCTGAGAACATTTGATGTGAAAAATCAACTGTGTAGATTTCAAATATTGGCATTTTTACGAAAATTTATGGTGAATCGAAAATGTGTGAAGTGAGAATCTCCATATGCATCTGCGGGTGTTAAGTTAGCTAGCGAGCCAACCGGCTAGTCTGCTCACAGGCTCATTTTACCCCACAGTCAAGAGACCATTGCAGCCTAGCTGTTCTCGTCAATTCCTTTTCTGCAGTTGATGTGCTGCTAAGTCAGTTTTTATTTCTGTTTTGCTTTTTCTTGTTCTCTCTTGTTGTTTTGTTGTTGTTCTTCATCCTGATCCATCCTGGCTGCTGCTTTCAAGACCAGGCAGAGTGATTGATACAGCTTCGGTTGCAGCTCAAAGTTTCCAGTCTATTCCTCAAGCTACTGCCGCTGAACTGCGTCATAGCTCATTACAGCCCATTCTCATCCCAAGGCGTCATATACTGACACTTTTGCCAAAATACATCCAAATGCACATGGCACCTTTTAGTGAGATGCAGATATATATTGGCCAGAAGGCCTAACCCTACCCCAGACCTAAACCTACCCATATCCTAAGCGTGTTATATTGACGCTAAAGGGTGCCATGTGCGTTGGATGTATACGCATTTGCAAAAGCGTCACTGTATGACGCCTTGGGATGAGAATGCGTTAAGTATTCCAATAAGATATCATTGGGAGAAATAGGCCAGAATTTAAGTCAACCCACTCTTGTGAATTGGATCAACTGATTCCTTTAAAATTAAATTAAATACCAGTCTCTTCCTCACACAAAGAACCTAAACAGCTTCAGAAGAACTGCAGTAGATCACAAGTTTTATATCGCTTTTAAGTTGCTGTTGTGTCCTTTAGCATGGAGAACTGTCTGCAAAATTCTCACCTTTCCCAAAAGAAATAGTCATGGGTTTTAAATGACACAAGCTTGAGTAAATGATGACAGAATTTTCATTTTTTAGGTTAACTATTACTTTAGCCATTGTCTTTAGGAATGGTGCTTCCCATTCCCATTTTTACAATCTAAATAAGTCTCACAAAATCTCTCTCTATAGGTGTCTAAAGTCATAAAATGTTCACTTCTCTGATGGTCACACACATACATATATATACAGTACACACCAGCGCATATACACACTGTCACTGCAGTAATGGAGTTGTGGGCTCTTGGCAGCTGAGGCGGTGTGTGGCAGCGAGGCGATTACGGAAATGAAAAAGCTCCATCTCTGAGTGGGGCTCGAGGTGGGGGGGTGCAGGCCAGGGAAAAGCCCCCTGGGGGGTGATTTGATTTGGGAGATGATGTACAGCCGTAAACTGATGATATCACTCTATAAACTCTGCTTGCCTTTCTCAGGAGGCACTGCTATTTCAGACCCACAAACCATCCAGCATTCACTCCTAATACACACACACACATGCCTTTCGGTGCCAGTGAGATCTAATCATGATATAAGTCCATTCATATGTATATTTTTTGGAAGCGAGACTGAGTTTGGATTGTATCTTTCATCCTTTCTTTGCAGGGATTGAAAGAAAATCTGTATTCAAGGGACGTAGACTGCTTTGATTTAAGCCCACTGTTCATTCTGCTTTCTGCCTTTGCCTTAGCCATTATTTGTCTAGCTTTATGGCATCACATTTGTTCCGAGTTCGTATACGCGCATTTGAGTGCTTAGGCGCACGTGTGTGTGTGCAGAGAAAACAAACCTTAAAGATTCAGAGACGGTAAGATGGCCCAATGAAACAGTTTGCAATTGTGGACACTCACATGGAAATGTGTTACACATTACTGGTTTCATTTTCAAGACTTCATGAAGACTTATACAACACATTACCGAGCTCTTTTATGAAGCCGATTGTTATTACCTTCCCACAGTCACTCACAGTTGGACTAGTTTTGAAATAGAACATGGTGAGTGCCGGTAGTTTATGTGTGCTGTAAGCATGTGCAATAATGCTCTCCATGGGTTTTAAGTGCTGCCTTAGATCACAAAAGAGCACAGACAATGACAATAGTAATGCAATCTCACCCTTCAATGCAACCAATAATCAAGTGAAAGGGGTTTAAATGTGAATATGTGTGTGACCAGGTGCTTACATGTCTAGTTCTAAAGCACAATCCGTAAAAATGTCTCTATCGTGTACAGTTTTGAGAGAAGAGCATTGTAAATGAAGTTAAGACCGATAAAGTCAGTTTTGACATCACTATTGTCTTCTGTTATTCATCTCCTCTAAAATTGCCTTTTTTGGCGTCCTGAGCCATAGGTATCCCATTGACCTTCCCATCCTTCCAGTCTCTTTTAAACCTCTTTTCTCAGGCATTGAGTCGGAGCTATTACCCTATAAGGCTGACTATGGAAAGGAGAAGAAGGGCACCAGAGATCACATGGAGAATACAAGGACATCATGTTCACATCACCTCTTTTATCTCTCTCTTTTTCTCTTCACCTCTCTTTAATGGAGTCTTGCAGGGAAATAAGGATGGACATGCTCGAATGTGAGCAGATGCATCCCCACTCCTCTTCCCGTATAAAAAAACAGGATAAGGTCTTTTCACTAACCTGCCCTCCCTACGAGCTCCTAGCACTTTTGTCCTCTCTGTATCTCCTTTTAAAGTGAAGAGGAGGGATCATTACCTCTGAAATGAACTGAATGCTAGAAAGGAGAGCAGTGCAGGGAGGAAAGGAAAAAAAATAGGGACAGGTGCCCCAGTTCACTTTTTTTCATCCTCTCAGTTATTACAGAATACCTCAAGGCTGGTCTATCAGAGAGAAAGAAAATTAGATTTTTAGTGATGTATTGGAGAAAATAATACAAAGAAAAAAATACTCTGATTATCTAAAAACAACCCAATCAAAACACTTAATTACTGATTTATCCATGAATTTAGTCCCATTTCTATTCTTTCAAAGGGTATTGAAAATTTCTCACATGTAAAAGTGCCTGTTCATATGTGTCTTCTCAAATGTTTTGTCTTTCCGAGATCTCCCATTTTAGAGAGGGAACCAAAGCAGCATCGCCATTACTCTGCATGACTGTTTTTCCTCTCTTTTTCATCAAACCACAGTTTTTGCAAGTTCCCACAGTTTCATTGAAAAAAAATTGCATAAACATCCTGCATATTCCATCGCATTAGTAAAGAAAACAGGCCACATAATCAAGGATTTTTGCCCGCAACAATTACAAATAAATAAATAAATTTAAAAAAAATATAAAAATCTGGAAGGACTGGGCTATGCAACTTATACATGTTTTTTCCTCAATCCATACAACGGAAGTCAATAGAAATCAAAATGATTTGGTTCAGAATGATTCAATTGCAAATTATGATTCAGTTCAACTGAAGTTTTGTTTAATACGGACAAGAACATTTTAAATTTTGAAACAACAGTGCTCTAACTGTTGCTCTGGTCTTCGTCAACAACATAAGGTTTTACAGTTCCTGGAGGTCGACTAACAGCAGATGGAGATTATGCTCTGTAATCTACTGATTTTCCTGCAGTTCCTGGATGTCAAGATTGAATTTACTGTCGAATTTGAGCCACTGAATTTGTGGAAGTGAATTTGCAAAGCGAAATAAAATGGACAGAAAATTGCCTGTTAAATATTATAGGTTGTGTTTTTAAACAGAAGTGAAATAGGAAAGGTGAATATGGATTATTAAATTTTGAACAATGAAAATGTGTTTGAAATGTTTTAAATTGAAATATTCACAGTGTCAATATTCAACCATGCTGGATTTCAGGCCATAAAAATGCAACCCCTAAAATTACAATGCATTAAAATGGAAGCATGGTAAATCAATTGCCTTTTTTTTTTTTTTTTTGTCAGGTAGCGCAATTCGACAGACATTTTTTGTTTCAAAAACATTTGCCATTACATCCAAAGACATTTTACAAAATCCTAATTGAAAAGGTAAAATTCTTCAAACACTGCTGAAACGTTTTCTTTTCTTTTTTTTCTATATTTACTGTTCATTTCTGATACACACAAATGGGATGTTTGAGTCAGATTTCACTTAACTTCGGTTAGGGTGTTACGTTGCTATTTGTCAGTGTTTGAGCATAAGCAACATCTGCTCAAAGTTCAAAGATATTTGCTTTTAAATAAATCATATTTTAAGGACTACAACAAATGGCTGTTAGGGACTACAGGACATTCCTCACGTTAGAGACATCGTTCTCATCCCAAGGCGTCATATACTGACGCTCTTTACAATGCGTATACAGCCAACGTACTGTACATGGCACCCTTTTAGCATCAATATGAGACGCAGATATATATATGGGCCAGAAGGAACCTCCTAGAGGTCTAACCCTAACCCTACCCCCAGTGATGTAGTGGTGCCTGGAGAAGTGGGTATACTCTTAAGTGACACTTAAAACTGTCAAAATCCAATCCAAGTGGCTTTGTGAAGATATTTAACAATTTACAAGATTTTTTTTTTTTAATCTTATGTCTGAAATTATTTGGCACTTTAAGAGTTGCCCAAATTGCCCAGTAAACTGGGGAGAATAATTTGTTGGCAATGCAACTGGGGTTAATATCTGATACATTCAAGTCACTCAATTAGCAATATAATGTAGTTGCAGCATTTCTAGTCTTTAGAGTTAATGGGGACACCGATCAAAAGCAAAGCAAAAAAGCAATAATACCTACTGCCAACCTGCAAATGATAAGAAATCAAACAAAGCAAGCAGCTCATTACACTCATTTGAAAGACAAATAAATCCACCCAGACCTCACAATATTTATTTTGATTGTGTCACGTATGGTAATTTGACATTTTGGAGTGTCACATTGGCAGAAGAAAACAAGGGAGTGATTGTGGTGCTTCTTAAAAGAATAATCAAGTTGACATATTTCTGCCCTATTTATATGATTGACGCGTGCCATTGTGTTATGTTCCTTTACACTAGAGAGAAACATAGTACTGTGTGTGTGCATTTGTGTGTGCCAAGAAAAAGCAGATATCCTTTAATTTTCCTTTTTTTCCAACATATATTATTACCAACAGAAAGTGATACATAGCAAATGTGTGGGTGTGTTTTTATTTATTCAGACATGGAAGAACCAAAGGCGTCCTGATAATGGCTGTGATAGCTGATCCTCTGTGCTCTCTGCCCTCTTTGTGTCAGCGATTGAGCAAAATGTCTGTATGGATGAAGGAGTGCATTTTTCTCTGCCTTGCATTTCTGTGTTTATGTTATCCTCTGTGGAGCAGCGTTTATACATCTGTACCCCAAGTGAAACTGATGCTGAATATGAGCATCTCCATCAAAAACATTGCATAGTCGAATATGGTGGACAAGTGATGGATTGCGTTTGCTATTCTGCATGCTTTCCTTCTTGAACATGTATACTGTCCAGACAACGGTATCACTTTTTGATGTATTCTAATTTTGCTTGCAAAATCAAAATTTCTGAGCTTTGGAACTGTGTCAAACAACATTTCTTATTATTATCAGTGTTAAAAACAAGTTGTGCTGCATAATATTTTTGTGGAAATCACGATGATTTTTTTCAGGATTCTTTAATTAATAGAACATTCAGTAGAACACCATTAATATATGGTACTGGTCTTATTTCATCAAATGGAAGTGGTGTAAAATCTGCCTCAAAGCTATGGGCAGAAACCTCTCTTGTGCAATCTACACACCTGAATTGTCCTTTTGCAGTGCATGAGTGATGAGTGCAATAAAGACTGTACTAAACTCTTGGTTATTCTACGTTTTGTTCTCAGTGCACTTAAAAAGATGAAAAGAGGCTTAGTTTGAATGAAAGCACAGATTAATTCCCCTTTAATTAAATGGAAATTTTTAAGTGTGTTAAATGTACCATAATGATGTATGCAACTAAAAGGGTCAAAACAGACTTTTTGTTTTACTTTAATTGTCTATTTTCTTCTTTTCTGTTGACAGAGGAAATGAAGTCACACAGGTTTGGAATGATTTAAGGGTGAGTAAATGATGAGATTTATTTTATTTTTGAGTGAACCTTTATCAAGTAAGAATGTTATTAATACATTCAATTTTACGTTAAAACTGAAGATCTTGATCTGACGTTCAAATTGTTGCATTCTGGACGTATTGAATGGCAGCTGCAGTTACCCTTGAGAAACTATTCAGAAACATTTCTTTGATAACATGGACCAGCAATAACAGGCCATCTCAAATATACAGGGATTTTTTTGAAATTGAGATTTATGTATACATCATCTGAAAGCTTTCCATTGATGTATGATTTGTAATGATAGGCAGCCCGGTCTCATCCGAAGGCATCATCTAACTGACTAAATCCGACGCACATGGCACCCTTTAGCGTCAATTTGAGACGCGGCTCCTAATGGTCTAACCCTAACCCTGCCCCGAACCTAAACCTACCAAATTCATCTAACTGCCGCTAAAGGTTGCCATGTGCATCGGATTTAGAAACATGGTCAAAAGTGTCAGTAAGATAACGCCCTCTACGATGAGAATGTGTTGTGATAGGAGAATATTTGGCAGAGAAAATCTGGAATCTGAGGTTTGCAAAAAAATCTAAACACTGAGAAAATAGTACTCCGTATCGCTATACATTAACCCTTACTTTTATTTATTTATTATGAGGACTGACAAAACAAAATAAAGACTGTCAAGTGTGTTTAAACAGTGCGGTATAGCAACCAAAACAGTAGCACTACCATTTTTGCAGCGCCGAAAGCGGACCTTTCACTGACGTAATGACGCAATGACGTGCACTTGTTAGCCTGTTTCATTTACGTGTTCTCCGAATGCTAAAGAGGAGCCTCATCTAGCCTCTGAAGGAAATGACTTGGGAGGACCCGTCCTGCCATTGAGAAACAAGTTTTGTGTATACATAAATCTCCAAAATCTCTGACAATTTGTCGTCTTCATCTTCTAATTTTCTTTCGCATACGTCATCTTGTACCATTGAACCGATTGGCTATGAGCTACGTACAGGCGCATTTGATAGACATTCGTAACACCCAATAATACGGCTCTGGACATTCGCAAACCACTCCTCAAATATGAGAAAATGAACATGTGGTTTCCAGACCACGTCTCATTCTCAATGATCTGTGGTCTGGCGTTAGCCAGGCTACTGACAAACTGTAAAAGATCAGAATTATGATGTTGACAAGTCTTAATTGAGATATAGTAAAAAATAAATAATAATAATAAAAAACTATGATATAAATCACAAATTATGACACAAAAAGTTAAAACGATGAAAAGTCAAAATTTTATCATAATTGATTTACCTCACAAAAGCCTTATCTTATGATTTTATATTTTTTATGAATTGAATGTTTATGTAATAATTATGACTTCTATGTTCGAATTTTTATTTACCAAAGCATGACTTTTTTTTCTTATGCTGAGGGCCCCCGCATAAACATCTCCCTTATCTCTTCCCAGCTAAAGGCTGGTGCTAAAACATAGAAGTGGCCTAAAGGAGGCAATGTTGCTCTTCAATCGAGAGAACAAGGTGAATGGGTGAGCAAGAATGAGAAGGAAAGAAAAAGAGAGACTTCATATTGACTGTCTATTACAAATGACTGGAGAGGAAATGAGAATTATTACCAACCACAATGAGAGAGAGAAATCATGGAATCTGAGGGAAGACATACACAAAAAAGGGTCAAAGCTCCATACTTGTTCAATCAAGAGAATGACAGTTTTGGCCTCTAAATGGTTGTGCTCATACTACGGAGGTGAGCTAAACCAAAAACAATCATGGAAATAAATTTAAAGCAAATTACGATTAAAGTGACCCGTTGTCGATAGAAAAAGGACAGTAAAGAAAGGCGAGATGCAAAGACCTAAAAATGCGAGGAGATAACATGGAACTGATGGCGTGGTAATAAAACTGTCAGTACTGTCACCAGCAGAAGCAGAATACTGGTGTTGCTCAGAGAAAGAGCAGGAGACAGTGAGAGTGATTCTCCTGTCATTCTGTCTGCTCTCCCCGTGTCTGCTACCTCTTTTTGTGTCAGCACTAATGTGCTGCTTTTATAAGAGCCCAGAGCAGAGAGCCCTGCTGTCTCACTGAGAACATCATGTTCACATGCTGCACACATTAGCCACTGCTTCACGGTTCACATGCAGACATGTGAGTATCAGTGAAGGCATTTAAACTAGCAAATTGACTTTCTTTGAGTTTCTACTGTGTATTTGCATCTTATGTGAATATGCCTTTTATTGACAGTTCTAACATGACTTGAGAATGCACTGTCCAACTTTACGCTGAATGGATACCAGCTTAAACCTTCTAAAACTGGCTTAAACCAGCAAACCAGGTGGTTTGTCTCATAAGGGACAAATATCAAAATTCAGAGTAATTCAACTCTTGAGTGAACTATTACAAAAAGTGTCCTTCTCATGTTGGCTATTGAATGAACATGAAGATTATGATAATTCATTGTCATACAATGAAGCAGAGGAAAATGACAATTCAAGATTTGACACTGACAAATGAGGCAGGTAAAATCTGAAAATTCGAAACCCACGCTGATAATCACGAAAAGTAGCAAACACAGATAAACTAACGTAAATAACGCCGCTTACGTGAGCCGCATCAGTACAACGAGGCACAAATGGGATGAACGTTGCCTCTGATCGGCCGGACGACACAATTACGGATGATTTACCTGCTAAGACGGGAGGCGTGCTCCCAAGTGCTTCTAGTGCTAATGACTTTCAGTGTGACTGACACTGGAGGCGACTTAAGATGACACGGGCTTTGCGTGCCGTCGCTGGGGTAACCTTCACGCAGGTTCACGAGTTGCCATGAAGATGACAGTTCATTAACCCGCAAAACCTGAGGACATAACAGAGCAAACAGAGATCTGATAGATTCCCCTGGAAGGAAAGAACAGAGTGAGGACAACGCGGATGTGGGTGGACGTATTTGCCACACACTGATCTGTGTTAGATTAACGGGCGAAGCAACCATTATCATATTTTGGGGGGAGATAATCACTATATTCAGCAGGCATATTTGTATGTAATTTGGGGAGATCACGTAATGGTCCACTTAAGTCCTCGAGAAGTTGGTATTTACGAGTTGGGGAGTCATGTTTACGACATCAGCTGCATTCAAGTCATTTTTGATGTTGGAACAAGATGCCAATGTACCTTCTCTTAAGTAGCAACACACACATATATATTTACTTCGAGAAAAGGAACAAAGAATGTAGGCTAAATAAGGTGTGTTTTGCTTTTTTATGTTATTATTGGTCCCACTTTAGGTGTATTTATACTCTGTAGTAACATTTAAATCAATTATTTGATCCAGTGCACTTATGTAGGCCTACTTACATTGTACTTAGTACTATTTTTAAAAAAAATACCTGCATGTAATTACAGCTGTAATTCATTAATGGAATTACATCTATAGTTGAGCCTTCCCTTAACCTATACCACCAAACCTGTCCCTAACCTTACCCGCATCACACCTCAATAGCAGCAAAAGTGTTTTGCAGTACAATATGAACACAATGAACACATTATACTTATATTTTTATTAATTCATAAGATTAATTAGAACTAATTATAGTAACTAATTATATGCAAATACAAACTGATGTAAAAATGTAATTTATGGCAAAATATGTTTTGTTTTTAAAGCAGTGACACAAAACAACCACAGTATACAGTATGGTTCCTATAAATACTGTATGTTCCCTTATGATAAATATTTTCTCACTTTCCCGCATTTTTCATTTTACCAGTCCACAAACTTGACAGTTGGTGACTTTGTATGAATGGTTATTGTATTTTAGCGAGTGCTCTAAAACGTGGGAACACGAAAAGGCCATTGGCGCGTTCTTTTAACAAAGATGCTTTTCTGTCTGTACAACCTTCATTCAACTCAGGTGATGCTCACTGGAAAAGCAGAGTGTTTGCTGTATGTTACTGGGAAATGGAAAATATCATACTTTGCATATCGCACACTAATCAGACAAAAGTAGGCTCACACAACACACACAATCCATGCACCCATTCAATCGAGACTGTGCTCTCATCAATGTCTATTTCTCTTTCTTTTCTTCCCCCACTCATGACTAAATTCAGTAGTGCATCTGCCTCGTATGGGCTGACAGTGCAGATGACACTGTGCTTATGTTATTTTCCCCTGAATGGGCACATTAAAACGTGACACCCTCAACTGCCTGTGTTTGAAGTTTAAATGGGTGCTGAACATGAGTTTACCCTGTGCAGATGCTGTAGAGTCTCAAATAAGAAGCATTCTTTCTTATTTTCTGAGAGACACCAAGAAAAAAAATACCATGAATTATGGATCTGAAAAATCCTACCTGTGTCTGTATGAAAAGCTTGATGTTTATTGAAAGTGAATGGTTTTCTCTCCCCATGCTCTCTGTCTGTCTCTCTCTCACACACTGCCACAATCTCAGATCAGAGTTAGCCAGGAGAGTTGTCCCTCGGTTCCTCCCCTGTGTCTCTCAGAGAGACACTCGTCCCAAAGCAAAAAATTAAAAGTGACTCTCTTTTTCCGCACAAACACACACGCTTCAAAAGGCATGTGTGAAGGGCTGAGGTGATAGACTTTGTAGTATAATTAAATGGGATGAAGATTTATTCAGCATTAGCTTGTGAAAGAAGCAGGCAGTCACATTCATACGTACTGCCTGTGCAAAGGATAAACAGTCCCTTCTCCCTGACTTGCTAATGCAGAGCTGCAGTGCTTTGATGTCCCTCCCTACAAATGAGAACTGTCTTCCCACAGGAGACGCTCACCTGATGAGGGAGACATCTTCAATAAACATGTTTTGAAAGAAGAGTAAGGCGTTCTAAGACGCATGATTGTTGCCAGTGTAGTTTGTACATGCTGATTTTTTTTTAAATATAATGTAATTTAATTTAATTGTGGTCTTTTGATAATGGTGATCATTCTGTCATGACAACTCTTGGAGAGATTGACAATTTAGCACGATAATGAATATGGCAATGTTAAAGGGTTTTAAAGGGTTAGTTCACCCCAAAATGAAAATTCTGTCAGTAATTACTAACCCTCATGTTGTTCCAAAGACTTTCGTTCATCTTCGGAACATAAATTAAGATATTTTTGATTAAAAAATAGCTTTTTGACTGTCTCACTCCTCCATAGGCTTCTTAAGGGATCGAAACTGGCCGGGCTAAAAGTTATGAAGGACATCGTTAAAATAGTCCGAGTTACTATGAGTGACCGAGTCTTAAGTTTATCAAATCGACGAGAACACTTTTTTTGTGGGCAACAAACAAACAAAAATAATGACTTTATTCAACTATTCATTTTCTTCTCTGTGGGCCTCGAGATTTCACGCAGTGAAACTAAGCAAAGCTTCTAGGTTGTACGCCTACACACACATGACCAGCATCGGCCAATAGTGAGCCTACGTGTGACATGCAACCTAGAAGCTTTGCTTAGTTTCATTACGTGAAATCTCACGGCCCACGACAAAACTGGAAGACAATACAATGCTGAATAAAGACGTTTTTTTGGACCAAAATGTATTTTCGATGCTTCAAAACATTCTAACTAACTCACTGATGTCACATGGACTACTTTGATGATGTCTTTATTTCCTTTCTGGACAAGGACAGCATACCGTACATACATTGTCAATGGAGGGGCAGAAAACTCTCTGACTAAATCTAAAATATCTTAAACTGTGTTCTGAAGATGAACGGAGGTCTTATGGGCTTTGGACGACATAAAGGTAAGTCATTAATGGCATCATTTTCATTTTTGGGTGAACTATTCCCTTTAAGATATTGGTCTTGGCGGAATAGATCTGCTACGCTGCTGTTGCTGCTAGGCAAGTACTTGCTGCTGCCAATAGATTCACAGACGTTGCTTTCAGCATGGAAGACATGCTTCTGCTGCAGCACATGTAACATACATAAATAACCCCCCATAGCAGATCTATACAGGTGGAGCTGGGGAGGATTTCTGTGCTAAAGTGCTGAATACTGCTAACAGAAACACTACTTGAATGTTGAGCCGCAGCTCATTGGTCGCTGATGCAACAACAACCAATCAGTTGTGTTTTGTAAATAATGATGTGATCATTACCAAACAAGTTAAGGACAGATCAGCCTGCGCCATCTAGTTTCATGCCAGAACTAGATAATTATTATTTATTGAGCACTAAATCAGCTGCACCAGATCAGTTGACACCGAAGACTGCAGAAATATTGCTAAAAAATGCTGAAAATTCATATTTGCTATAGGAATAAGTTGCATTTTAAAAATACTGTATATTAAAATAGAAAAGTTATTTTAATAAAATAAATTCAGCCTTTCTGAGCATAGAGATTTCTTTCAAAAACATAATTTCATTTTTATTACTTATTACTGTAATAAAATCAAATGAAAAGTGTTTCAAAGTTTAGAAGACTGTAAAAGAAACTAGTACTGATACACAAGTTGGTTTAACTGCAGTATAATATAATGGGCTGGCAAAATGTCTCTTTGGCACTGATGGTATACAATAAGTTGCACTTAAAAGTTTACAGGGATGTTTACAAGCAGACTTTACTTCCCTTCTGTTCCACTCATTCTTTCTGTACCCTTCTTCTTACCCGGTCCTCACTATATCAGGTGTGTGTGTGTGTGTGTGTGTGATGTGGCAGCGAATGGCTGTGTGTGGAGGGGTTTAAGAGGTGTGCCGGTTTCTTTGTGGCTCCAGTGACTCGTCTAAGCCATAGCTTTATGATGCGTCTGACTGTGAGCAAAGCCATCATTCCCTTCTCTAATCCCACTGAAGAAAAAAAAAAGGGAAGCAGCCTCACTGATGGAAAGCAACATACGCATAAAAAAACAAAACAGAAAAATATATCTTCTCATGCATGCCGCTTTATTTGTTCCCCCAAGACTCAGTCAAATAAAGAAACATGAACGCAAACAAAAGAGGCGGGAAGTGTGAGGAAACTGATTGAAAAGCAAAGACAGATGTCTTCATTTTCCTGCAGATGGGCTTACGGTGATGTCAGCTCTGAGACAGGGTGAAGATTATTGTCTCCTGGACAAAATACTAAGGGAAGCAATGGGAGCAATGTCTGCTTCTGTTATTGAGATACACACATGCATACCAGCTGTAACTAAATTCCAACTTATGTTTTAGGCGTTCAGAAATGGAGAATATGCTCACCTGGGAATAGTGCGGAGGACTCAAAGTGGTAAACAGTTTAGTCTAGTGTAAACATGGGGAAAACACCTACACACACACACACACACACACACAGTTTTTGCTTTGCGGGGTCTGCAGGTCTGAGAATGATACACAGTTGTACACCTGCCTCCAATCTAAACACTCTTCCAGCAAATGGCAAATCTAATCTTAGTGGTCAATACAACTCTAGTGATTGCACAGCAGATGGTCTTACACTAAATGGTGAGCTTTTACTCTTACTTAACTGTGGAGACATTGACCAAACACATTCCTGTCCAGCCGCAACTATAAAAAGAATCTCCTTGGAGATAAGAGGAAAGCGTTACTCAAATAACACTAACCTCTCATTATCTAATTTAAGAAATTGCAACATAATAACCAATAAACCAAAGGCAGAGCATTACAGAGATTTTTCTTAGTGGTTAAGGGCCGATGTTGCATGCTCTGAGGAGTAAATCACTTAACGCAATGGTCCATCTGATGTCCCAGCACAATTTGGTCCCTAAATTATTCTAACTGGACACTGAGCAACAGTTTTATTTGTAATTGTCAGATGGTTATTTGTGGTTCTAGAAAACCTACAGTTTTGTGTGTTTCTGTTAACACTGAAATATACACAATAATACTAACAGAATCTAAAACACCAGAATTTGACACATTTATAGATGTAAAATATAGACCGATCCTTTTCAAAGTTAAACAAAAATACTGATTTCATGAAACTAACAGGTTGACACTACTGTATTTAATCAATGAGATTAACTAAATGTGTTCATTGCCACCCCATTTATTAAAGAATTTTCTACACTTTTTTTTCAAAAACAAGATTGTTTGACATGGGAGGGCAGCTAAAATATGAAATACATATAATATAACTATAACTATATATGAAGAGTTCAGATGCAAAAGCCTCTAAATGCCATTTGAAATTTTCTTCTAAAATGACCATTTTTATC
>JAOTRC010000005.1:18469501-18490609 GCA_027497675.1 Cyprinella lutrensis
ATACACCAATTTTTATTTATTTATATTATTTCAGAATATATAGGCCTCATTTTTTAACATGCACATTCATCCCAAGACTGCATTTGAAAAAAAAGTAAAATGAATAGCGCAACATTACATTATTTTAGATTATAATATGTCAGATTTTCAACCATTTTCTGTTGGTTGAAATGCTGTCTTTCTTCCATGCAGTTCCAGCTGCTGTCACATGGTGGCGATAATGTAAAACTCAACAATCAGGCCTCCACACATGAAAGAGCTAAGAAGAGGTTGTGTACTGTGAGATCTCCATCGATCAGTTAGACACAGCAGCTGCTGCTCACAACAACAAATAACTTTGTGATCTATAATGCATTTTCTAATCCGTGCATCTGCACACTCGTTCATCTCCGTGATCGGCTTCACGTCGAAGATCAACAGCTCCTTCGGCCTCTTCAGACAGGGTCATGATTCTGCCTGACAATAAGACAGTGGGACTGATTTACACTTTCCTATACTCTCTTTTTAAGACCTCTGGTTTACTTCACATTTCAGACACTTTTACAGCTAATAAACCATCCATCCATCCAGGGCCGTACCACAGACATGAAGAGGGACGTGTTGCTTCCAATATTCAGATTGGTCGTTTATCAAAGTGGTTTTTTTCAATGACATCTTGATAAATCTTGAATTTTTGGTTACATCCTTCCTTCAATCCTATATTCAATCAATCAATCCATCCATCCAAACAACCCAATTAAAAATGCAGTTATCACAGTACAAGTGACCCAAGTCGTTGCACTACCGTTTTGTACAGTGATCAAATGTGGGTGGGTTTCTTGGAAGACTGAGATCTCATTTACATCAATTGAAGAAATGGAACATGACATGAGAGGAACAAGGCCCATGCTACATTAGTTTGACAAACATGTGTAGACTTTCCATGTGTAAAAATGCAAATGCATTTGTTCCATTGCACATATGTGACTATATATCTATACCAACTTTGAGAATATTAATGGTATTATGGCGTGGAGTGATCAGTATTAAAAGAGACGCAGGCCAGGTGACTAACCAATGATCACATGCCGAACTTGAGCCTTTCTGTCTCTAACATTGTGAATGTCCATTTGTCCGTTCTACAAATCTGGGCGTCTATGTTTATGTTTTTATGCTGTGACTGGCAGACAAAGTCACCTAAATTACTTACACTCCATCTATTACAGAGTGATTCACGCCTCCCTGACATTTCATTAGCCATGGGGTGTCTGTGTGTGCCTGTGTGGTTTGTGATGGAGCAGATATCCAATTATCCCAACATAAAGTAAGAACATGCATATGTTATGCTTATATTCATGGGGCTTCATACACTACACACACAGCACTGGGGTTTGACACCATCATAATATTAAGTGTCCCCAACTTACGAAGGATCCCAAACTCCATCAGAACCAACAAAAACATCTATTTAGACCAATCGTTGCAGAATATCCAGGCTAACTTCCATGTCAACTTCCCATGTGCTATACCTAACCTATAGACTTTCCATCTTTGTTACATATTAAATTATGGATAATGTTTATGTGCTTCCTTATACATAAAAGGGTTTATCTGTGTGTTGGCTCATGTGTCCGTTGTAGCAGTAAATACTGCAGCTTGTGCATTATTTATATTGCATTATTATTTATCCCTGTTGCTTGGGCACAGCGGTACTCATTTGTCATGACATAGAAAGTTCTTCTATTATCAGAGACATCCACACACATACAGTGCATGCATGCACGCAACTTTATTCAAAAACTTTTTTAAGGAAAACCACTATTCAGAGAAGAATTCAGAAGAAAGAGGTTCAATCCTACATGGCAAGAAATGGAAAGAAAGGCAATCTACAAATGAAAGTGCTCCCAATGCATGTTGAAGTCAATATGAACCTTGAAAATGTGACATAATGAAAAGGAGTCTAAAAAAGGAGTTGTGTGTGAGTGTAGACAAAACATGAATCATGTGAAAGCCATGCGAAAACTATCTGCATGTGCCATCTACAGTATTCGAGTGATGCTATGGTTGGTAACTTCCCAATACCCAGTACAACTACTCAAATAGGTTTCAGGATATTGAGAGAAAGTTAATTTGTTTTAAACTATAATTTCTGAAGATACTGTCTCTTTCCACCCACCCCTCACCCCATCACCCTTAGGCAGTTGTCTACAGGGTGGACCGCAAAGTCTTCACCTGTCACCCTCATTCAGACTCAAGCTCAACATGTCTATGGACCTTTAGATAGTATGGTCTGTTTGTGTATGTGTCACTATTTTTTTCTACTTTCTACAAGTCTCACGGATGACTAACTCAGAATGTGAGCATGAATATTAAAACAACTCCAATCAACATGTCTCTTTACATCATATCCACACCATTCTCCACTAGTGGCACCAGATGTTGAGTTGGGACAAATGTTGTTCTGCATTCACACTGCTCTTCTGTGAGCCCATCAGCTCTCAAAAACATCAACAATGACTTTTCCATTTTTGGCTTCAGTTTTCATTTACGACGTATCGAAAAGGGATACACAAGTACGCAATGGTTATTGGCTTTTTACTGGTCTTTAAAATGAATCGGTCAATACTGGATATAAATATCAGCCAAATTATTGGATATTTGGCTATGGACCTTTGCCATCATCTAATACTCACTTAAAGTTAATCTCTTTATACACACATTTTATGAACGCCATTACTTGTAATTCAAAAAAATGTACCTAAATTCACTTGAAAAGCATTGAAAACAATTGGTTTTAGTTTTTAGAAAAATTTACATTTAGACAATGCATCCTTAGAATTGATGGGGAAAATAAGAGAAAAAAAATAATAATACAAATTATATTAATCTAGTGTAATCCCCATGCCGAATAATAAATCTGAAGCAAACTAAACTAAATAAAACATGACCTCGTTTTCTTCTGACCAGGACTTTCTTCTTGCAATTTTAAGATAAAAAGACACTAATTTACAAGTTCTTAAATTACATACTGCAACATCCATGTCCTAAGTAAAGTAACAGGGACAATGCAATGGACATAGGATGCCACATGGAGGGATCTGAATTATATCTCTCAACCCATCTCTTTGTTTCTGCCTTTATGTTAGTAATTTGCTTTTTAAATGGTAGTTATACATGAAATGACTGTCATTATTTTCTGTTTTGCTTTAGGCATTAGGTTGCCAATAAACGGTCTTAAAAGTCAGCATTCTTAGATACGCTGTCCTGAGGAGGTGAGCAACTCTTTGTCTTTCATATTTAGTATCTAGGGCAATTTGTTTCCCAAGGCCGTTGCAAAGCATAGATCAGCAAAATCTGGGTTTATTTGGTTCACATCACAAACTATAATGGACTTCAGTGATAGATTAAAGGTGAAGTTGTTTGAAACAATTTGGACAAAGGCCCCCTGAGATCGGTTTCTTCAGATGATGAAGTGCATAGTCTACTGTCTTCAACGAGTGATGAGGATAGCACTATAAATCTTCATTAAAACCTGTCTCTAGTTTTGACAGCCTGTGCAGGTTTTGCATCTTCATAACTGCAATGGGAATGTTGTAGAATATGTGATGTCCTGACAGTATCTGCTTGATCTACAACAATGTTCATTTTAATTAATCATGAAAAAAAAAACATATGGATAGAGCACAACAGCAAATTCAAGAATGCAGGAGTCTTGAAAATGCATTTTTCCAAGGTTTGACCACTTTTACAATGACACAGCATCTTAAAAAGTAATGCTCATAGCATGGAGGACTGAATAACAACAACAAAGATGTCCGTCTACATGTATACTAGGGTTGCCCCTGACTAAAGCTTTTTAATGAACCTTTAAATGTATTTAGGCATAATATATAGCTTGCCACAAAGTACCATCAAAAGTAATAATTATTTGTGTTCTATTTGAATTGGTTTGTTTAAAAGCAGACATTTCTAGATAGATTTATCATGTCTGTGAGCGAGTTTCAGTACATTTTTGTGACTCGCTTTAGACCGAGAAGGAAGACTTAAACACTTGGATATGGATATGCGCTAGGTTAACGTTAGCAAGCAGCCATGGCTTATTCGAATAGTAATTGAACTTATGTTAGTAACTTTGCCACTCGCTCTGTATTGTTGTCATTGTTGTCTTCTAAAGCCATTTTAACTCTATGTGATGCGTTTGTCTGCACAATAATGCAAATGTCTTTAAATTATTTTTATCATTTTGGGGCTATCCTTCTATTATTAGAATTTGCAACTACTGTATATCATGTACAATAACAAGTCTTTACAATGCGGTTTAATTTGTTAACATGCATTGATAATGCATTGATAAACTAACTGTAACTAATGCTTTTGCAGCATTTAGAAATATTAAGTTCTATATATATCCTCAAAAAATAAATATTTAAAGATGCGTACATTAAAATGAATGTATTTACGAAGAAAATAGTACATTTATATTTATTAATAACTTCAACCCATAATGAATTATACAAAAATGTTCCATGATGATCATGTTTCATGATACTTCATATATTGCAACATATCTAACAGTCATTATAAACCCTATACCAACTATACACATCCTGAAGACTCTCTCACAAATACAATTGATATATATATGACAGAACTACAATTCACTCTTTTAAGACTCAGTACCCCATACACGGCTCACCACAGGCATCTATTCCACTCAGCATGAAATAAAATACTGCAGACACACCTCCTAATGAGATCACTGAAATAAATACAGATTCTTTGTGAAACCGTGAATATGTGTGTGCTTACAGATTCATTCTCTCCACAGATAGAATGTGATGGAGATGATAAACAAGGTTTATGTTTATCAGGGGTCATTAAAGCCCCTCGGGCCTCATTTCAGATGGTATGTGATCTGTAATGTGTGTCTGTTTGTGTTTTACTGCGACATATAGATGAAGATGTGAAGGGATAGATTTGCTCACTTGGGTTATTTGTTTGAATGGATTAAATGTCAGATTCAGAAATGATTTTACTATGCGGATGACCTCTGGAAAATGAGAAAAGATATCAGTGCAGAGATTCTCACTTTCAAGGAGCAATCACACACACACACACACACACACACATACTGCTGTGTTTTTCTTTCGCTAGTGAAATACAGCACAGCTGGGCTTATGAAAATATCATTAAAAAATAATATTAATATGGTATCTGTTTTACTTTTAATGTTCTGTGTTCCTATCTGTCCCTGTCCTGCACTTTTCTCTGTCCTAGCCCACCCTGGGGATGCAATCTGGCTGGCCGTCCCTTACCCGGCTGTCCGAAGGTATTAGTGCAGCTCTGCTGCCCCCCAACTGCCCCGTGTCTGCTTTAGTTACCTGTTTCCAAATGATCAGCCTACCTGAGCTTGACCGCAAAAAAACAAACACACACACACCACTGCTTCAAATCCGTACCTGGACAAATGCCGCTCAAATAGCACTTTAAAAATGAACCTCGACCCAAATATGAAAACGTTATAAAAATTGTGTTGTCTAATAGGAAAGTCACTGCTTTAATCTCATTATACACTATTTGTTCTGATGCGCATCTACAAAAGTCAAAGAGATATGTTGCTCACTTTGCTGCTGGTGTCTGTGCCTTCTCTAAGAGAGTGTGTCTGAGGCTCATCTGGGATTTATGATGGCCACATCCATGATGATCATGGGACTCAGAGGATCAGCGTCAGGATCATCCTTGAGAATAGATGGAAAAACATGTGCAGTTTTACAGGTGTGGCAGACAAAGTGTCTGTAAACAATGGTTGTATGGACAAATTTGACCACAAGTTAGCTACATTTTGTGCAAATTGGATATCCATCCCTGAGGACAACCACACTTTTTCTCTACAAAGTATTTCCATACTGGCCAATCCGCTTCACAAGAATTCGTCTCAATTACGTAACGCGAGTAAATGTAATTCGTTAATATCCAACTCTGAGCACGAGTCACGTCAATACTTTCATGTTTGTGCGATTCTTGAATCATTTCTCACCAGACTGCTTCATAAACAAGGGTCACGCTCAGTATAAAGCTTTTGCCTAGAAGCTACTCCTGAGAAAAAGAATCAGTACCAACCAACGACTCACGTCCCTGCTGCACCTCCAGAAGAAGTGAGTGTAAAATTGTTTTAACCTTTATATTAATCTTTGCAAATTGCTTGCAGGCTTCACAATGAATGCGGCTAAGGTTTACACTTAAGGTAAGTTACATTACGGCATGTTTTCTATGTACGATATTCTCAATATAATTTGTAATCCCATGTTTATACTGATCAACGCGTTATGGTTATTGTGTTATTACAAAGTGAGTACATATACATCAGTAAACACATACAGTAATGTTTGTACATCTCACTAAGTTACTCTACCTTGCCTGTACACAAAGATAGATCAAAGTGACATCATGTTAAAGGAGAACTCTGGCGCAAAATGAACCTGTGGTCTAATAAAACGTTGGTAGTTGACCATTCTGTGAGATTTGTTTTCATAATCGAATGTAAAGAGTTTTATCTTTAAAACTGTTTAGTGTAAAACGCTAGTATATGAGGGCATATAATAAGTAAAAAAATGCTAGTTAATACCACTAACAAGGCTCAAAATAGCCACACACTAACACAGTAACATCATGAGGGTCCCTGCATGCAAATTGAAGCATTGCGAACTTTGTAAGTGTACAGACTGTTTAATAAGAAGACTCTTTATACTCTTACGCATTATATGACCCTTTTAAAAAAATTACTTCAAACTTCTGAACAGTATTGTACACTACTTCCCTTTAATTACATGCAATCTAACAATCTTTTCAATCCCTCCGAGACCCCTGAAACCAACTGCTAAATGGTCTGAAAGTGTTGTGTTTAAGCACCATTAACAGCTGTGACAATGCAAGCAGTTTCAAAGGAGCTGTATGAAATATCACCTCTAACCTGCATCATCTCAACTATGCAGGACAAAATCTCCAGCTGACGTGTCATGGCCTGTTATTTATATAACATAAACACTGACTCAGCGGCTACTTTTTGGGACAACAAGTTCTCTAGCAAAACAGAATATGCCCTAAAATAACATGTAGATGTATTTTCTAATCACATATTATTAACTCACAGCTGCATAATTTTCTTTAACCATAGGTATACCATACAACCAGACATCACTAGAGAAATCCAAGGAAAAGGAAATCCAAGGTCATCAGAAAATGTTGTGTCTGCTGTCTCCGTTTGACTTTCTGACCTTATACTTGCACTCAAAAGTAAAAAGTGTGAGGGTGAAAAAAAAAAATCTGAACACAGATATAAAATTAACCTTCCCAGTAGACCACTCAGTGACAAGCAGTGCTGGAATCTAGTCATAACCTTCACAAGATGAGAGGGCAAATCCAGTGCTGAGTGGAATGCCCAGAATGTGTCACTTTTGAGAGGTCA
Organism: Cyprinella lutrensis; assembly: GCA_027497675.1. Lineage (NCBI taxonomy): Eukaryota > Metazoa > Chordata > Actinopteri > Cypriniformes > Leuciscidae > Cyprinella > Cyprinella lutrensis. The sequence continues at coordinate 18,476,946 of JAOTRC010000005.1, forward strand.
CTGCTCATATGGCCAAATGTGTCCGCTTCCTGTCTCAGAGCGACTGACTTTATACAACACTGTGAAAACATTGCAAATGAGAACATTCTTTAAATTGCACTTCACTTAGTCAAGGTCATTGGTTTTTACCACTAAATTTCCTAAATTTACCTAAATTTCCAAAATTTCTCTTCTATTAAATACAATCTATCTTTCAGAGAGTAACTGCAGCGCTAATTTGGAATTCATTTTAATTACACATATTTGGAGAGCTCTAAAAACTTCAATGAATCTTAACAAATCAGACAAAACACTAACTGAAAAGCATTTACAAAGAATTCAAATGAAAATGTATTATTTGGTTGATTTGGTGCATGTTCAGGAGTAGATAAAAATTCTGCATGGTGTTCTCATAAGAAGGAACGAGAGACAAAGTGTGTGAGAATCAGCATGGATGTGAATAAAGCCACTCCAGAAATGAGGCATCAGCCGCAGGATATGGAATAATGCGCAGGATGAAACAAATGTTGGAGAAAAAGAGTAAGAAGAAGTGAGCAACAGGGAGAGAGAGAGGCAAAGACGGAGAGAAAGAGTGAGCACAAGCCAAGGGAAACACCTAGGGATGAGGTTTGACACTGTGACAGCAGTAATTGAACTGAAGATGTCTTTTCAAAACTCCCAGCTAAAAGTCCAACACAATTACAATTGTTCAGATCACAGGAAGGAGTCGTTCTAAGGTCCTTCGATCAACGTGCCTTTCTCCCTCTGTTCCCTTTGATTCTCTTCTGACACCAATTAAAACTGAAGAAAGAGCATGAAAACGTGTTCCATGCTTAAAAAGAACAAGAGGAGGAAGTTTCAGGTGTGGTGTGTGGTGGAGGCACAAGTTTTATTTTCCGAAAAAAAAAAAAGGCAGAATCAAACTAATTTTAATGCTTCATTTTTGACAGTAAGTACAACTGACAGTTCTTTCCTTGTCTTGGATTAAAGTAAAAAAAGTATAGTCTTGGATTATAGTAACAATAAAAAATTCTACACACAATTTGAGTGGAGATCTTAGGTATAAAAAAAGGTTTAACTGCAGAGCCCAGGCCTTCTTCTTAAGAGTCAACAATAGGGGTGTAACGATACACGTATTCGTACTGAAAAGTTCGTTGGACCATTTTTCCTGCTGACCAAAATTTCGTTATTTCAATTGTAGGCACGGTGTGCATGGCAAGCGCGCTCATAGACGCTGGCGTGACCACTACATTGTCCAACATCAAATGGCAAATGTAATGTAAGCAGAACGAAATTGAGCTACTCCTTTATGTGTGGTTGACGGACCGTTTATCAGTTTGGACCAATTCAGCGCGAGCTGATCTTAACGATGCAGCACTGTCACTACACAGCCAAATCCAGTAAAGAAAACATTTTCATTCTCCACTGAAGTAATAACATCGCTGCAAGATCTAGTGAGAAACATTCACATTTCTCCATTATCAAGGAAATTTCTCTGCCATTTCTTTCTTTTTGCTGTATCGGAAACGTACCGAACCAAACCGTGACACAAGTGTATCTCGAACCGAACCGTGAATTTTGTGAACCGTTTCACCCCTAAAGTTTAGGCCAAGCTATTTAAAAATGGCACGGATATTCTGGATACTCCGTCTGGCGCGTGCAATAGTAATGCAGTGAATTGTGATGATTCTCTCTGACCAATCAGCAGTCTGCATTGTTTTCACGTCACATTTTAGTACCGGTTTTGGTTGCTCAGAACCTCACCGGAGGTGATACAAAAAGAGTACCCGGGTACAGGTACAACTTTTACACCGTGGAAAACCAAACAAAGGCGAGCCTAGCCGAGTCGAGCTGGTACTGTGTAGTGGAAAAGTGCCATTAGGTAGCCATGTTATAAGTGTCAGCTGATCAATAATGCAAAAAAAAAAAAAAAAAAAAAAAAAAACAAGAAGGTTCTGGATCCTGACAGAAACAACTACAAATCTAACAACCTCCATTTTGGAAGCAGGTTTTGGACAGGTTAATTTGTTTGCTGTTTGAAACCCCATTACCTTACAATTTCTTTTCTGGGTTTTCTGTGACTTGTTTATTTATTTTTTATTTTATTTTATTTTTTCATATACTGTAAGTGATCTGCTTCCTTACTTTAATGAAACCCTTAAGTACCTTGCCATCTGATGCAAAAATATTGTGCCATGTTAGCCTGCAGGGTACAAAACTTAATAAGCTGTTACATTTCATATGTTTTATTGCTTTCCCTGGATTAACATGTACAGTTGGTTGCATGCTGATATTTGCCTTAATATTATAAAGAATAAGGCAACTTATACCACAATGTAGTTCATTCCCAATGGGCGCAAAGGCTAACTGTGATGCTAGACTAAATTAAGAAATCAGTTATTAATATGGTGAAATAAATTGCTTAGTTTTGATACTTATTATTTAAAATGTGTGGAAATTGCGAATCCTAAAATAACAAATTACCCACCACCAAATTACCTAACGCCAATAAAGTAAATAATAAACAAATAAGACAAGACATTGATTTGATTTCTACATTTAGAGACCATTTAAATGTTTTAAAAGTATTTCTGTTTGTATCAAGGGACTTTTTTCCATTTATTTTGTCAATTTATTTGTCTTACAGACTTGGTCCCCATGGCATGAAATTATCACCACATGACAGTTTGTTTACAAAAGCAGATTTCACACTAAATGTGTTTACTCTGACAAGATATTGCATTGGTTGTTTGTTAATAGTAATCTATCTCATATTAAAAATGAATGATGAATATATGATATACTGATGCTATAATACAGTTTAGCTACTCCTTTTAATATTGTTATCATGTTGAAAATGTTAAATTTTTGATTACCAGACAAATTAAACTTCGACTCCTCCCTGTTTTTCTCTTAAAAAAAGAAACAAAAATCTTGGTTACAGTGAGGCACTTACAATTAAAATGACCAATTAAAAGGGACCAATTACACAACTGTTAAAACCCAACTTTCAACAGTAGTGCCAAGACGTAAAAATAATAATAATAAAAAAAATAATAATAACTTTATTCAACGATACTAAGTGAGATTCCAATGAAAATGGAGAATATGGCTCCATCTGAAATCACATACTTTATAATATATGAAAAACAGTATGTGACAAAAGCAGTAGGCTATGTCCAAATTCACAGGACTCATAAAAGAGTGGGTAAATTATGTCCTGTAAGACCTACTTCTTCAGGCGAGATTCTGTGTGCATACGATGGACACTATTGTCCCATGAGACCTGACCACGGTAGAGAATTTGTGAATAGCGATGAAGCTGATGCTGGAAGGTCACAGCATAATGACAACATGGTGAATGTAGTACGCCCAGACTACATTCATACTATATAGAATGTACTTTTTAGCGGTCGTGATCGTGAATTATACAGAATAAGTACCTACTTAAGAGAGTATGTGAATTCAGACACAGCCCATATGTTGAGTTTTAAGGGCACTGTGAATGACAAAAGGGAACATCAAAACATCACTTCACAGGAAGTTGAGAGAGAGAGAAATTTACCCATCAGTTATTGTGCACCACCTCTGTACACTTGGTGGGGGGTGAGTTGAGGGTTTGATATAATTGAGTTATTCCCCGGTATGGTTTGTACATGGTTGTTCGAGTTTATAAAATGTGCAAGACGTGAACAGCTACAATGCAATTATCATGATTACAGTTAAACAAGATAAGAGCAGGGTTGCCAACTATCACGCATCTGGCGTGACACTCACGCTTTCAGCATCAATGTCACGCACACGCACGAAGTGTCATGCCAAAATCCTCTATCCGTTAATTTTCTGTTGATGACTAGACCACAGCGTATTAATGACAGGAGAGAGTTTAAGGCCCACAGCCGTAACATCTGCCTCAAACGTTCACGCCAGTATTATCTGATTGTTGATTCGCTGAAACCCTGCACCTGATACATCGGCTGCTTGTGAAAAGTTCAGAGAGACTTCAGAGCATAGGTTCGGAGTCGAAGCCCAAGGGACCCAAGGATACAAGGGACACCAGCAGCACTCCAGCTTCCCCTTGTTTAGTCCCACCGAGGCGCGTTTGAAAGTTTGGATGACAATCAAGGTAAGCAGATAATAAAATGATGGGCCTTGTCACTAGTGAAGTAGCCTTGCCTTATCAGTCTGTGTGCCGAGAGTACAAACGTCAACTATTTACTTGTTTGTCATTTAATCACCTCTATCTTTATTGTTTTTAATAGTGCAATCAGTGAATTAATTGTAAATCTTGTAAAAAAGTCTCCATTCTATTTCATTTATTTATTTATTATTATTATTTATTTTTATTTATTTTATTTTTTTGCATAAATCAGAGTTTATACTAAGGACTGAAATTTTCAAAAATTAGGGTTAGGGTTACCCCCAAAAATTCTCCTGCCAAATTCCCAAAGTTAGCAACCATTTAAGAGACAAACTGAGCATAACCAAATATGCCAATTTAAATGAATACACTTCTTAAATTAATAACGCATTTATATTTATACAAACACACATGGATATATTATGTATTTAGCAGAAACATATGATATAGTATATTTATTTATAGAACTATTTAATGTAATCAAACTTTCAACTTATTTAATATCTTTGACTTATAAAGTTGGTGTCAGGGTGTTCTGAATTAACACATTTTGTTAATGAGCTTCAACCCGATACACCACTTTCAGTGAATAGGGTACAGTGAATACTATGTAGGGACCCTGTCATTCGGAACGCTGACGTGTTATGATATAAGAGAAAAAATTACCGTTTCTGTGTAAAGTCATAAAAAATGTAACACCTTCGTTGTCATATAAACATAACACCTAAAACCCAAAGACATGGTAAAAATGACAAGAACAAGTGTACAGATCAAATAATACACAGTTTTACCAGAAGAATTAACATGTTTTTAAAAGATTTCTTTGGTTACTTTCTTGGTTATTTATTTATTTATTTATTTATTTAAAGATAAGGAGCCAGAAAATAATTTTGTGGCAATCAACATCATACCACAATTTGTGCAGAGCACAAATTCTGAGAGGCATAGCAGTAACATAGTTGTAGTTACCAACATTTTCTTTTGTGTTTTGGTTAATATTTAAGTTTTTTTTTTTTTGTTTACTTCTAGGCTTAGTTGTCACTGATGTTTTCCATTTCTTCCACTGACATTTCCCCAATGGACCTGTATATGTGACGGACTATACACTGCTTAGCAAGCATAACTAAATGGATTAAATTCTGCATGCATAGGCACATTACTCATAGACATCAGAGAATACAGTAGAATGAAGTCTGAATAAACTAATTAACATGCTAACCATGCTAATGATTGTTACGAAATGACATGCAGTTAAAATCTGAAAAAGAAATAGCCTACAGGTCAATGTGTCCACATAAGCATCTAGCTATGGGCTCATGCTAAGCCTTTATTTGGCTGAAACTGGCTTTAGGGGTGTTAAAGTCTCGTTGTGAGAGCTTACGTGTGTGTGGCGTGGCACTCAGAACTTCTTCTTGAGCGTCAGTTCTTTCCCAGCTCTTAAATGAATTTCACATCATTATGCTCATGCCCAGAGAACCCAGGGTCAAATCAACCAAAAAGAGTTCAGCCATTAAAACGCGACATTTCCTCTGCTCTTAAGGCCCTCTTCCCTCATCATTAAAAAGGCTGTGACTCACACGTAACTGACTGATGGATGGGTTCAGCCCTTAGGTCGGTCACTGCCACACATACTTAACACACAAACACAGACAGAGACACACACACACAGAGAGCATGCAGGCTTTAGATAAAAACAATCTTTCCTAAAAAAAATAAAAAAAAAAAAGTGTTCATTTATTTATACTCTGAAGCCCTTTGAGGAACCACTGACCTTAAAACTGACCAGCACACTCTGAGAAGAAGAAGAACCCTGGAGGTCATATTATTAATACAGTCATTCTTAGTAAAATGCACAATGCTGTCTCTCTTTTGTGTGCATACTATCTAGTAATGCCGAACAACACAACCACTTAGAAATAAATGAAATAGAAAATTTGCCCATTTTGTGTGATAATCTGGTCCATTATGCTTTTTCAGTTCACTAATAAGATTGCCTCTAATTATCTAAAAATGAACATTCTGTCATCGTATACTCACCCTCATTGCATTATAAATGTGACCATTTGACTGACTTTCTTCTTTGAAGAGATCTTGAGTAATGTACTTGTCAATATTTTTCATGCAAAAAGTATTTTTAGTTCCTTTATCCGAGCCTCTGGAGGAAAAATGGGTTAATTTTATTTTCTCTGGAAATACACTGACACAACTTCCCAAAGTTTTGTATGGTATGGTCCAAACATTTGATTGACAACTTGGGCCAATACACAGCTGACCTCGATGAACGTCTGAAAATAAATCAATCGAGCTACCAAGCAACAATTTCTGATGAGTGGCCTAATTGTTTAAATTCAGACAGGTAATCATTCTCTCAAAAATCGTTCAATCCTGTTTATGCCTCAGTAAGTCAAGCCAGTGACTAAAATATCAACTTCACATTGTTTCTTTTAGTAGGATGAAAATAATATTATTCAAATTGTTAACAAATTATGTACAGAAAGCGATCAAAAAACAATCTTTCCACACAGCGCGAGTTTATCTGGATAACTTGTTTGACGCACGTTACAACGAAGCTCTTACTGTATGTACATCATCATGTTTGCATTAGTGAAAGCATTAGAGTGTGCAGAAACTATGTTTCGAGATAAGATCTTCATTCTCGCCATCAACAGACCATCATTTTCTTGCTCAATGCTCATCACAGCAAAATTTTATGTGATGGGAATAGATCTAAATACTTTAAAAACTTCTAACGATTTGTTAATCTTGATAGCTGCACGCTGGGGGAGCGGGGAAAGCCACCATTCTCTCCAGAACAGGTTATTGAACCATTCAAATAATTTGTAAACGGTTTTACTAAGTTGAATGAAATAGTTGCCATGTGCGCCTTCAAGGACAAGTAAATAATAACAGATTTTCATTTTCAGTTGAACTATCGCTTTAACAGTGGTTGCTCTGGGATCACATCAGCAATCACACAGACTTCTAACAGACAGAGGAAGAAACATAGAATGTTTAGAATTTCTCTCATCCTTTCATTTTGTTCTTTCTTCTCACTGTTTTTGTGATCTGGAGGAGGAGTGGGAGTGTTCCCCTGAGTGTGTGTGTGAGTGTGTGTGCACATGTTTACAGCCATACACTCAGGGTTAGAGCTCTGTGGGGGTGTTAAAGTGGGGCACCCTCCAACCTTGCTCCACATCCCTACGGCAAGAGAGCTGTCAGGAAGATTTTGGGGGAGTGATTCGGTGCCCCCATCACCCCTTCAGCACCAACAGAGCCTCTCTAGCCTCATCCATCCCTAGGCTATAGTGTCTGCTTGGCTGTTTGTCGGAGTGCAGATGCTTCATGCCCACTCAAAGCACGAGGCAAACGGCATTCTGGGGGATTTACAGGCTTTTGAAATCGACTGTCAAACCGTCACTGTGCAACATGGAGCTGTGGAAAAAATGTGCCAAGAGAGTCACCCAAGTCTCCCGAGATAAGAATTCACTCAAGGCAGAGGGAAGATGAATTTGGGACCGGCGAAACTTTGACAAGTAAGCCTGTAAAAATATATGGTTTTATGTGTGCGACTAGAACATCAGTATTTAATTCTCTACAGCCCTTCTGCAGCGCAGGAAAGTTTCCCCGGAGGTATGAAGAATGTGTACAAACAGAATGCCAAACATGATAGAATATGATCCTTACAGGCTCACATCTGCACATCAAAACTGAATGTCTTTCATATTAAGGGGAACTTAGGCCTTGTGGCGAATGAAAAGGCTGGATGAGAATATGTAGTCAACTTAGCAAACTTATAGAGTGTGCATAACTGCATATCACACCAAGTGTTTTCCAGTTTTGGAAAAGGTCAACCTAAGAAAAAATGAAAAGGATTTTCAAAGACTTACATCATACAGCTGTCATATTTTCAACTTATTAACTTTATTTTCAAAGAAAGAGTGAAAGTATCTTTTCCAAATAACTGCTAATTTTTTTTTTTTAAATCTATGTACGAAGCTACAGACATATCTCATGAGGAAGAAAGGTCCACTGTTCGATGAATGAAGCGATAAATTAATTGAACACCTTTATTTGGTGGGATCTGGGAATCTGTGGGATCAATAATCTGTCACAGAATCTGCGTGGGGAAATCATTTGCCCTCGCACAACATTTCTGATCACATAGATTCCTATTAATATTTTTACTAATATGTTAACCATGGATATATTTCCACTTAACAGGCTTTTTACTGTAGGCCTATACATTTTCAAATATCAGGTCAAACGATATATTACATTAAAAATAATTTTAGATTGCATAGACACTTCTGCATACATATGCAAATAATAATAATAATAATAATAATAATTAAAATATGTATTTTAGTATTATTATTTAAAAATTTTGTTTTTAAAAATTTATTTTGTTAAAAAAAAAATCAGAAGCAGTAAAAACAGGTCAGCATATTTGCTATCACTTCTCAGACTCTAAAAAGGATAGTACACTCGAAAATAAAAAGTCTGCCATTACTTTTATTCATCTTAAGAACACAAATGAAGAATTTCACAATCATTTTTTTTCTAGGAATAAACTAGGAATAAAAAATAAACTTCATTAATTCGGTCAGTAAAGGTTAAAAAAAGTAATATTTTTATTCAGCAAGGACACATTGAATTTGTTTAAAAGTGCCAGTAAGTGCATTTATAATGTTACAATTTATAAGCTTATAAGATTTCTGTTTGATTTAAGTTTTTATTCATTAAAGAATCCTGAAAATACTATATCACGGTTTCCATGAAAATATGAAGCAGAAGCACGACTGTTTTCAACACTGATAATAATCATAAATGTTTCTTTATCATCAAATCATCATATTAGAGAGATTTCTGGAGGATCATGTAACACTAAAGACTGGAGTAATGATTCTAAAAATTCAGCTTTAATCACAGGAATAAATTACACTTTAACATATATTCACATTGAACACATTTTCAGTAAAATTTCGTTACTTGTTGGGTTAAGCCATGTTCTTGCAGGTTTCTTTTGCCAAATTGGACTAATTGCCATATTTAAATGTATTTAATTGAGGGAGGAGACTGGGTGGGGCATTGTGCTTGTGCTCTCAATTTTATGTTAATTGGGATGTACAAAGAGACTAGGGGGTTCCTTCATATGCAGAGTTTCATACATCTGTTTTTTTTTTTAGTTTTTTTTCTTTTTTTTTTCTTTCATCTGTTGAGAAGTGTGTGAGTTTGCCTAAAACTGGAGTTAAACACATATTTGGACCAGAGTGCAAACAACCACAGTCCAGAGTGGTGGCCATCTTCACACTGATAAACAGTCAACACCACTGAATTTTTTTTTTTTTTTGCAGAACTTTTACATAAAGTTGCAATATTATTTCCAACTATGGTAAGCAGGTAAATGACAATTAAAATAACATGCACTCTTTCTCTTTACCTCACAAACACATAAAATAAACTCTTGAGAAACAGCTACAGTGTGTGTCTCTGCTATCAGGATTGCACCAGTGCTCCTCTGCCCCCTCAGTCCTGCAGCTAAACATGTGCTTATCACCGAGGAACGTTTGACTTGGTAAAAGCTCACACTGCTCACCACACACACAAACCGTATATACTCTTTCCTTTTTTCCCTCCACCCGACGCAGTACAAAATGAATTCAAGATTTCCCGAATTAAGCTGAAATCTTGCAGTACACGAGGGCATCATTACACATTTAGTAGAGCTTTGCAAAGTAGGGCAGCAAAAATGCAAGATCCCCCCAGTAAGGACTTAGGCATCAGGAGAATACCGAAAGCCCCAGACCTTTTACCCCTCGAGCGAGCATTAAGACGGACGCCTGCACTTCTTCAAAAGCACAGAGAACCAGTTGAAAAGAAAATCTCCCTACTTAAGAACTCATGATTCAAAGGCAGCCAACTCAAATGCCCATGTTTACCACAAGCAGTGGCATTAAGTCTAAAAAAAAAAAACTAACTCGCAAATAAGTAGGAAGCACATGTAGACTTCTGCAAAGAGATGCCAACACCATACAGATGTTGCATTCTTCAATCAAAATTAATCCATTTTTTTGAATCCACATTTTCTTAGCTTGCAGAGGATCTGAAATACACAACAGAGGTTCAATATGTGTGCCTTCGCAGTGACTTCCAAGTCAAACAGACAAAGCAACTAATTCATACACAGCATTGACACAGCAGAACAACCTGACATTACAGGAATACAGACAATGCATCCAAACAGTGGAAGTTTTATCAGTGATTCCAGGCTCAGCTCACGGTGATGTGCTCTGCTGAATACGTCAAGTGAAAGAATTTGAGTCGGCAGGGATGGATTGGGCTGTCTTGCTCTCAGGGACACCCAGATACTGTCTGTGTGTGGCATAACTAATGTGTAGAGCAGCTCATGGATCACACCACACAACAGCTGTTCTGTGATAGAGCAATCGATTAAAAATGGGAGACAACTAAAGATGGAGGAGCCTGGGATGTTTGAGGAGGAGGGAATGGGAGATGGAGAACGAGAGAAAGAGTTTACATTTAAATTTATTCGTTTAGCTGACGCTTTTATCCAAAACGACTTACAATTGCTATATATGTCAGAGGTCGCACACCTCTGGAGCAATTAGGGGTTAAGTGTCTTGCTCAGGGTCACATTGGAGTCTCACAGTGGATTCCAACCCGGGTCTCTCATACGTCACACCAAAGCCATGTGTCTTAACCACTGCGCCATCACCACCCCCAGGGGCTGAAATTTAGGGGCTGAAGTTTCGGGGCTAAAGAAGTGGCATGGACTACTATAGAGGGAATGCATTGATGTCACTTTCCCGCCGGAACAACCTCCCTCAGCCTGACTGAGTGGCAAAAGATCTGATGCGTGACTGGATTTAATAGGGGAAACTGCAAAAATGTCACTAAAACGAACATGTTGAACTCAAATAGTGTTCCTTACAATTTACTAAAGATCCAGCGATCCATGGATATTGTAACACAGTCTCATCCCAAGGAGTCACATAACTGACGTCTTGGGACATATTTTGACCATACGCCAACATCCGCCTTTTTAGGTAACACAGTCTCATCCCAAAAAGTCATATAACTGACGTCTTGGGACATCTTTTGACCATACGTCAATATCCGACTTTTTAGGGCCCCCTTAAACGTCGGTAGATGGCGATCCAGGGCCATCATACAACTGATGCTTAACGTCAGTTAGGTGAAGGGTTAGGTTTAGGGTTAGGTTTAGGTCTGGCACAGTTAGGATCCCATAACCTCATCGACCGACGTTTAAGGGGGCCCTAAAAAGGCGAATATTGACGTATGGTCAAAAGACGTCCCAAAACGTCAGTTATATGACGTCTTGGGATGAGACTGCGCTGTTTTAGGGTACCCTTAAACGTCGGTTTCATGGCGATCCCGGGCCGTCACACAACTGACGCTTTACCTTTAACGTCGGTTATGTGACGGGTATGGACTAATTGATGAGTTGTTAATATATATAAAAATACAAAATATATAGGTATGGGTATATATGGGTACAAAACAATGTTTAAAAGCTGCTATGGACAAGGTGTATACCAAACAAGCTAAAAAAAAAATAAAAATAAAAAAAAGAATACGTTTTTATTTGCCGTCAACCCCCAAAAATGAGTGTTTGGATAAAAGTGGCTGGAACAAAAGGGTAAATTGTGGGATCCTGAGACTCAATATGCTCTAAAAATATACTATGTGTGCAGTAAATATTTTTTCACTGTCTGGTAAATCAAATATTCAAATATTAGGATTATATAAATATTTTTTATAAACTACAAGCTAAGCTATCCTGCCGCCAATTATGATCGCGATCCCCTCCAGTGGGCGTATAGTTCTCATAGACCTAATATGACACATTGTGCTCTGCCACAGTTCCATATTTGTCTCCTTAAACTCTTGTTTTTGGGGTCCACAGCTAATAAAAAACAAAAAAAACAAAACTAATTTCTGTTTTTTTTTTCTTTTCTTAGCCTGTTTGCTGTTCACCCTGTCACATAGCAGCTTGTAGATAAGACAGACATTCTTTTGTTTTTGTTATAAGTCAGTAATGACAAGGAAGTAACCTAATAAATAGTCAGTTGTTTTCCCCCGGTGTGGGCGTGGCCTAAATGCGCTCTCCGAAGAAATCTTCTACACTCTTTTTGAGCTGAAGAAATATTACACACTAACACACACAAGAACAAATGTGTGCGCACACACACACACACACACACACACACACACACACACACACACACACACACACATAGGCTTTGGAATATTTAAAAAATGTATTAATAATTTTAAATATTTGAATAATAGGGATGTGGCAAAGCAGAAAATTTCTTCCGGAAATTTCATTAGACATTCCTTTTGTAAAACACATAATAACAGGCTGTTGTGCTCAAACTCCCTATTTAAATCAACTGTGCCTTTCTGACGATCTGTCAAAAAATCCAAAATAAATTGAGCGAATTTCAAGTTAGTCAACATCTCTCACAGTTACCACTTTCTTTCTTTGATGAAACTGAGTAAATAAATAGGTGTGTATCTGCCTTTATGCCATCTCTGTCTCTCTATTTCTCTCATCTTTTCTTGCTTTATCAGTCTCAAGGGGTACAGGAGTGAGAGCTGCCACAGAGATCTAAGCCATGTTCTTGCATTTTGAACCAAATAATAAAGCAGACTCTTTTAACTGAGATCCAAAGCCCTGATGAAGGAAAGAAAGAAAAAAAAACCCCTAACATTTCTGTGGTGCTGCCACTGACATATTTCTAAATTCCCTCTGAATTTATTAAAACATGCGAGATCGTGTTACACGTGAAAAGTGTAGGAGTTGTGAAATCAAAGGAGTGCGACTAACACCTCAATATCAGCAAACTTTGAAAGTTGAAATTACTTTGGAGATGAGATGAGCCGACCTATCCACGTTTGCACTGGTTTTAAGGTGACTGATGTTTGAACAACTGTAAAACCACTATAAACATTTTCTATAAACTAAAATACCCAGTGATGTTGACTAAAGGAGTAGTTCTCTTTAAAAAAGCTTTAAACTAATTTACTATCCCCTGTGTCATCCAAGATGTCATTCTTTCTTCAGTCGAAAAGAAATTAAGGTTTTTGATGAAAACATTCCATGATTTTTCTCCATATATAATGCACTTTACTGGTGACCAAACGGTTCAAGGTCCAAAAGAAAGTTTCAGTGCAAACTGTTCAAAGGGCTTTAAACGATTTCAGACGATGAATAAGGGTCTTATCAAGCGAAATGATCGCTCACTCTCCTATTTGAACTCATTCATCAAAATGAACAAATCTTTTTTCGTCTCATTTGGTTCATTCAACGAACGAAATGAACGAGTTGACTCTGGAAAAGATTCATTCATTTTGATGAACAAGTTCCAATAGGAGAGTCATGAACGCGCATCACAGTGCAGAGCAAGGCGTACATTTGAGCTTATAAAACGTAAACTTTATTATTTTTTTTTGAATGAGCGATCGTTTCGCTTGATAAGACCCTTATTCATCGTCT
>JAOTRC010000005.1:18504853-18521536 GCA_027497675.1 Cyprinella lutrensis
ATAGTAGGCCTATGTCTGACTTTGTCTGTTCAGCAATACAAAATGCTCTGATATTGTTATATATATATATAGATAACAAAACTTAACATAACTAAGCAAAGCAGTTTTGGGTTACTCTAAAAAAAGTCTTCAACAGTGTAATTGGATTACTAACCGCTCTAAAGAAATGCATTTTACAACTAATTTCTCTGTCAACCGTGACAAGATGAACAAAGACTATAACTGCTCTTTTAACTTTCAAATAAATAATGTAATAACTGTATAAATTATTCTTGAACTGACCAAAGTATAAGGGAGGTTAAATTAAAAACATACATTTTAACACTTTAGTAGTTCTTCTTTTATAAAATTGGTTGTTTTATAAAATTGTTCAATCGAAAGTCTATACAAGCAATTAGATCAGACGTAACTGTAATTAAGTGACAGATAAAAAGAGTAATCACTTTACTTTTTCAAGGGAAAGGTAATTAAATGACAGCAATTAAGTAGTAATGCCTTACACCCAACACTGCTCATAGGCAAAGCATTGTCAACTCTCTTTCTCTCTCTCTAAAACACACGCACACAGATACGCATGCAAAGAAAAAGGTACAGTAAAAATGGTAACTTTTCCATTTTTTTCCGAAAAGTGATTTTAGAGCAACTGTACAAGTTCGCATCAAAAGCGACATGCCAAGCACCAAATACATTAAAGCTCAATGCTGTGCGGAGTCGAGGATTGCCAGAATTAACTTTTTGTCCAAAATTAGGATTATTTTACTGCTGTTGATAACATTTACGACTCTTGATCGGGCTGCCTCCAACGGTATACCCGCAATAGCCAGTGAGAGCGAGCAAGCTTCACCATCCGGATGTTGCATGCTTTTATAGCTAAAAAATGGCAACCACAAACATGTCACAAAAGTGGAGTGTTGAGAAAGATCATATTCTTTTTCTCATTTTGGTCTTTTGCTACAAAACAGAATGCACAGCCAGTTGACGACATTAATCGTCCTCCATATTTGTTTTTCTTCTAAAGTCGCATTTGATCGTGCAAGTTCTGTGAGATCTCATGTCTGTGAAATTGCCACTGTGAAATCGTTATTACAATCGGCAGGAGTGTGTTGACGCGGCCTGGCTGAAACTTCTAGTCTGTGCGTTTGGAGGATTACAATGTTAAAAATAGGTCTAAAATGTCCTTATGTCTATGATCTTCCACATTTTAAAAATTGGTTAAGATTTTAAAATAATTGTGTGTAACAGGCCTTAACCAACTTTGTGAGTGTGCGCAGGGGAGAGAGAGGGGGGGGGGGTGGTCATGGAGGAGGATAAGGATATTGAATTAGAAGATTTTAGAAGATGTAAAAAACATTGGATATTATACAGAAGCATTCTCCCTTAAGCTAGAGTATTGTGTGGTTTAAAAAGGTCTCTTTTTTACCAGACTATTTAGTGCTGTTTTTCTGAGTTTTATGCATATTGCCCACAGCTTTCTCAAACGCTCTGCCAACACTCTCTTTAATAACGTGGCCACGCACAGCAGTTAATTGAACAAAACAGTTTCCAAGCTGAAAACACCTACAAATATCCTGTTTTGTTTCTCAGCTCCCAACTAAATTAGCATGTATTCTTATGAGTGTGTGTGCAAGCGTGTGGCTGTGGCCTTTACAGAGGGCTATTTTTTCCAGCTCTCCTTTGAGAAGCATGACAGCAGACCTTTGAAAACTGAGGGAGAGAGAGAAAGGGATGGTCGGAACTTGAAATTGGAGTAGAGAGAAATAGGCAGAGGTTTAAAAAAAGAAGAATGAAATGAAGTGAGAGAAGGAAAGGTGGAGGATATCATAAAGGCAGAATAAATGGAGAGGTGAGGGATAGAGAACAAGGGATGATAAAGGACAGAGGGGAGGCGAGCGCTTTTGTTCATGGCACAGGACTCAGGCTTGCCAGCTGCTGTGTATGCTCTGTAAGAAACCTGATCTCCCTTTCTCCTCCTCTCTCTCTCTTCTTGCTATTAAAATAAGGGATGAATTAACCCACACCAACCCGTGGGGGAAGAGGAATGTGAGGGGGAGGACCGAACTTCAGGAAAGAACTTGAAAGTGTTTACATGGGTCTGTGCAAAAGCCATATGTATATGTTCTAATATTCAGTACAATAGGTAGTACTTATACTATAAGAAGTTTGGGATCGGTAAGATTTGATTATATCTATATCTTTGACTATATATATATAGTCTTTTATGTTCTTATGTTCGAAAATACATAAAAAGCTTGTAAAATATTGGTAGAAATGTATAATTTAAGCTGAATGGATTGGCCCCATTCACTTTCAATGTAAGTGCCTCATTGTAACCCAGATTTATAAGACAAATTGAAATAATTTTTTTGTGGTAATCAACATGCTGTTGATTGAGCTGAACTTTCAATGTTAATATTAATATTTCAATACTGCCACTTACACAAAGTGCTCAAAATACAAGGAGAAATAAGCACCAATGTAGTGCAAGAAAGTAGGCCAGGTCAAGAATGTGTGTAAAAGTGAACACAAACTGTGTGTGTGTGCTCTTTGTAGATATTAGTTGGGTTTTGTGGTCGAAGTGTGTGGTGAGAAGCCATATGGTAGTGTGCTCAGCCTGAGAAGAGAGCCACAAAGGTGGGGGAGAGAATTGGTCCATCGCTCTGGTCATCTGGAGCATTATCCCTCAGAGAGCACAAGCCCTAAAATGGTCTTTTCCCTTTCTCTGTTCCTCTCCTTTCATCTCTTTTTTTTCAATCCTTTCCTTTCCGTTGGATCTCCCTGATCCTTTTTACTTTAGTTTTCCTGCTAGGAGTGTGTGCCTGAAAGAAGGAAAGCAAGTTCTTCATCTGACGTGCCACACTCTTGGGTGAAAAGGTTACTGGGCGGGAGGTTAAGTGTGCTGTGGGGACCGTGAGTGTGTGTCTGTGAGATGGGGGTCCTTTATGGCACACAGGATGGGTCATTTTTCCAGTCTGAAAAACAAACACTTGAGACGAGAGGATGGAATCTCTGGTCGGGGGAGGACAACAGCTGTGACCCAAATATGATTCTCTTGATTGCTACATTCGTTCAAACTCTTTACTGGATTACCCCATAATATCTAGCATTTAAAGAGACAGTTCAACCAAAATTTTTAATTAGGTCATCATTTACTAAATCCTCATGCTTTTGAGAAAGAAATTAGTAGATATTCTGATAAAGTGTTTTTGTCACGATGTGGTTGAAGCAAGGAGGAAGCAGAATCCACATGCAGCACACTATATTCAATAAACTGAAAACAACACAAAGACCAGAAACAGGACAACCAACAACGATAGTAACAACAAAAGAACTCACAAGGACTGAACTGAAACACAGGGCTTAAATACAAGGGCAAACAAGCTAAACAAGATAACAAGGGGTGTGATATAAATGAACACAAACGAGGAGCGGGAAAACACGGAACAGGACTGAAGCAAATGCACAAAGACAGGGGGAACACAGACAGATATCACAACATTTATCTCCATAAAAAAGTCAATGATCTTCCATATATGAAAAATAGTATGGAACATAGCATATAATATTTATTAACATTGACTTATTTTTATAATATCAGTTTTAATTTTAGATAGTTACGGAATTTCATTAGGTGATTTTTTCATTCTTTTTTTGCAATTGTCTTTTTATTTTATATTAAATATTCTATTTATGTTTTTAGTCATTTTAATACTTCAACGTCAACTAATTTAATTTTATTTAAGCATTATTTTAAATAACACTCAATTATTTTTAATAGTTTAGATTTTTGTTAATAATAACATTGGTATGTACTGACACGATGGTGAGAAAATGACACAACTTTTATTTTTAAATGCACAGTCCCTTTATGAAAGTTCAAAAACAAAGTTAAGTGCGTAGGCCACAAAAATCTCAAATGACAAAAATATATATTAAAATCTAGCACACTATTAAACACACCACTGCTTGCCAAATATGCCATATAAGGAGCCATACTGGATTATGACTGATCCAACATTGATCCAGTTGATCCAATAAGGCTCAATGAGTTGGCATTGTAATAATAAACATTTTGCATTTTCAGTAAAAAATATGCATATCTTGCAATTGGTGGTGAATATTAATTTCAATAAATTAGTAAAGAATCCGTGTTTTGCAAAAATGTTGAAACCCAAGTCCAAACTAAAACCTTAGCTGTTGCACATTAATATCTTGGTTCAGCAGTGGCATTCAGCCAAAACCTCTCTATTTATGGTTTAATTTAAACATTCGGAGACAGCGTATTTACATTTCTCCCATTCTTCAGCGTCTAGAGTTATGGCTGTGTCCTAACATTCTCCATGTTGAGTGACCAGCGGTCGAGTGCTTTACAATATACTGCAGCATTCATAATTGAGTGTGATAGAATGAATTATAAATTATAAACTTTCCTCCACAGTAATAACAGTCATCCACTGGATTGACACGAAAACTCCAGATAAATCTATTCGAGGAAATCCTGGAGAAATTCACCTCAGCCCAATGCATTACCTGCTCAGATCTTTCCATCAGTTATGAATTAATCTCTGTGCTGTCTGACTTCTCTTTCATTTCATTTTTTTTTTCCCTGTTGTGTGTGTCAGTCCCTGTGACTGGCTGGTTAAACTTGAAATCCTTCCTCTCTCACACTGTCGGTATTCTCCTTTCTCTCAGCTTCAAGAGTTTAGGGTCAGATCCACTGTTTGCAGTGACTTTCACACAAGCAGAACTGGGACTGGCTCTCAGAGGGGCCGGGCTGAAAGGCAGCCTTTGTCTGGGAGAGGAGAAATGTTCACATCTGGCAGCGCGCTGGCCTGGCTCAGTTGATGGAGGATGGCAGGGGGGCTGCTTGGATTGCTGTCTGGCTTCTCCACATCTCCAGCTTTAATAGAAGGAGCGAATGAACCCCCCTTCCCCCTCCTCTTTGCTTTAAGACCCCTGAGGTTGTGCGGATTTGGCAATACTTCTGAGCAACGATGGGTTAATTGTTCACTCTGCTGTCTTGTGGTGGCTTTTTTCTATTTTGGAATAGTCAAGTTGTGCCAGATCAAAGGGTTAGAGCAAGTTCATAATCATTAAAGACTTCATGCATGCCCAAGAATATCCACACAAAGCATGGTTATTAAAGCCCTTTTTTTCTACAAAAGAGTTAATGCATGGAAAATGTTTTGCCCTTTATCGCCCCAAACACTCCATACCCTCACGGGACGCAACAGCACAGTTGCCTGTCTCACACTTTCTCTGACCTTTAAAATGTCCTTCGGGCTCTGTAAATACTCCTTTTCTTTATATCCTTCATTCATAAGACACATCTTATCTCAAAAAACCTAACCTGGAAACTTAGTTTCCCCACCGACCCATTTTTTTTTTTTATTCAGATAGACCTAATTTGAAAGGTAGCTATTTTCTAAATTGTTATTTCACAAATGTTTTCTTCTCAAGTGCCCCAAAAGCCCCATCAGTAACGCTCAAGTACCCCTTCATCTACACCAAAGCATAAATGTTTTCATTCAAATTCTTGCAGAAATCTAAATATATCCAGCATCTTTATTAACTGTATATGCACATTTATACTACAGGGCTGTTGAATGCTTGATTCTGATTGGTTGAGAATGTTCTAAAGGTGTGCAATTATTTTCAGGGAAACGCACGGCTAAAGTAGTTTCAGGCAGGTTTGACCGCATTACAGTTCATGCGCGCAGTTAACTGTAATAACGGAAAATAGGATACAGTTCATCCCATGCACTTGATCTGCAATTTTCGATGTCTACTTCACAATCAATTGACACATACAGTTTAATTTTAATAAATAAAGTATGTACTCCTTTCTATAATAGGCTAAATGGAAAATTAAACTGAATAGGCTATATGAATAAATTGATAGTCCTGCATGGGATTTGATGAGTAAGAAATTAGAGTGTTTTAATGACAAAAACTTGACAAACGTCTTGATATGCATCATCTGAACAATTTTTTGAGGTATGGTAACTGTTGTATAAGCGGAATAATTGACTTCAGGCCGTTGAATTATCCGAAAAATAATACACACACGAGGTGCACATCCGCTTCGCGTCGTGACCGCATTACCACATCGGTTGTGCATTATTTTACAAATAATACAACGGCCTGTCGTCAATTATTCCTTACTTGCTACACTATATGAGAGTCTAATATTTGTAAATTGAAAGCATGGATATTTTATATAATATTAATAAATAAATATGAATATTGTTAACCATTAAAATGATATGTTAATATGAATAAATAATAACATTAACCTTACCATTAATACTGACATTATTGTACAAATCTTTGAATATTTATATAGTCACATATACTTACAAACTTAAATATACATTTCCTGCTGAAAACAAGCTGTATATAGGCCAAAAGCAGTCATTAAAAGATCAACAATTTAAATGGATCTGTTTTTTTCCAAGTACATTTCAGAGCAGGTTCCTGTAGAGTTCAAACGGACAAGTTTCAAGTAAATGTGACAGCAGGAAAATATTCCACTGGCAGCACTTTGTGGTTAGCATCCCCCACTAATGTCTCAAATGTGCAATTATATCTTTCAGCAAAATCATTGAAGTATGCAGAACTCAGGCGGCCTTACATTAGAGGTTAATGGCCCATGCAAGAAGGCGAGAGTATGTGTGCATTTGAGTATGTATTATAATTGGAATATAAAGTGACAGTTGCAGCAGAAACGTAAAGCCACCTTATACTGCTTTGGAGTGACTGAAGGTGCACCTCTCCATTTAAAACCAAAATAGAATAAATAAAGAGTGACAGGGAGTCTAAACCCTGAGACCCTCTCATTAATTGGTGCATGAAATCAGAAACCTCTCTCGTGAAAGGGAAAGTGTCAGCTCAGAGAATAATACAACAGACAGGTGGACAGGTCTGTCAATGAATGACATGATAGAGAGGAAGCACTGTGTTTGCTTTTTCCTTTCCATTTGCTTTCTTTTTTTCTTTTAACTTTCCATTTCCTTTTTCATGTTTCCTTTTAATGTATGTTTTTAATTTTTCAGGCAGGAAATGCATATGAAATGGCGGTCCCCGTCGCTGAGTGCGGCTCGGCACAAGTCATAGGAACCTCTCGTAAGAGAACGCAGTTTAGTTTTCAATGACTTATGGAGTTCAAGCCTTCTTTTACCTTAATTACATGTTCATGTACTATATGAATTGTGGATAAATTCATAAATGAAGTTGAACAGAAATAAATTTAATAATGATGAACAGAAAAGGAAATCTTGCATTTTTATCATGCTGATGTTATTAATTGAACTAGAACACTTCAAAAACTATCCCATTCACCCTTGATTTACAACCCCAAATCAGAAAAAAGTTGGGACATTTTGTAAAATGCAATAAAAATCAATAATCTGTGATTTGTTTATTCTACTGAACCTTTTACTAGCTGACAAAAGTACAAAGAAACGTTTTCCAATGTTTTCACTGACCAACATAATTTTGATTTTGTGGCTTGGGGTGTGAACACACCAAAAAAGTTGGGACAGAGACCAAATAAAAGTGAAAAGATTATCCAAATTAGATTATCCAACTATTTTGAAGCAGTCCACAATGAGCAGGTGAATTGGTAATAGTTGAGGATATCATGTTTGGATGTAAAAGTGCTTCTCTGTGTTTTTAAGCAAACATCTTGAGAGATTTGTCAAAAAATGAAAAATCACATTTCTCAATGCAAGATTGCAAAGCATTTATGCCTTTCAACATCTTCCATACATAATATTGTCACAAGATTCAAGGAATCCAGAGAAATCTCAATCTGTGTTGGGTAAGGCAGTAGACTCTGTTGAATGTGTGTGACCTCTGAGCCCTCAGATGGCATTGCACAAGATACCATCATGCTACTCTGTCAAATATAGCCACATGTGCTCAGAAGTAATTTGGAAAACCATTTTCACTGAACACAAACTGATGTTGCGTCAATAAATGCAACTTGAATCTCTGTTACTCAAGGAGAAAGCTTTACATCAGTTCTATGTGGAGATGGCGGCGAGTTCTCTGGGCCTGAGCTGATGGTCTAGAAAGTGGAAATGTCTGCTGTGGTCAGATGAGTCCATTTTTCAGGTTGATTTGGGGAGAAAATGGAATCGAGTTCTCACTCCAAAAGACGAAAGGGACCAACCAGACTTTCACCAGTGACGTGCAAAAGCAAACATCTGTCCTGGTATTGGGGTCTATCAGTGCAAGCGATATGGGTAACTTGCATTATTGTGAAGGTAACATTGACATGGAGGCATATATTTGGATTGTACAGAGACATAGACTGCCATCAAGTTGACATCTTTCCTGGGATGCAAGACAATGTCAGGCCTCATTCTGCTCATGTCACAACTGAGTGGTTTCTAGACACTCTGCACCATAGAAGGGATGTGCCTGTTTACTGCAGTCCAGATATGTCTCTTATGGAAAATGTATGATCCATCATGAAAAAGAGAATCAGGCAATCATGACAACAGACCGTTGAGCGGCTGTCTTTTATCAGACAAGATTGGGCAAATATTAAACTCCCAAATGATTAAAAAGTGTAATTAAAAGGAAAGGTTATGTGACACAGCAGTAAAGTTGTCTCTGTGCCAACTTTTTTGGGGTGTGTTACAGCCACCAAATTCAAAATTTGTTCATATTTACAAAATACAATTACGTTGGTCAGTGAAAACATTGGAAACATTTTTTTTAAGATTCAAATAACAGATTCTTGATTTTATTGCATTTTACAAAATGTCGTTTTTTTCTGTTTTGGGGTTGTACCTAAACCTCCATTTTATAGAGCAACTGTAAATGTTATAATATTCTATTTTTATTTTACAATGCTATTATATTTTGTGCAGGCTTTTATCTTATTTTTTTGTAAATAAAAAAGCTTGACAATGTAACTGCTAAATACCTATTAAGTATTTGAGTATTTCACCATGTCACATGACACAGCGCAACCACAACAAAGCGCTGAATCTACTTTTTTGATCGACTTTCATGTAATTTTTCCTTTTTTATTCAAAATATTCACAAATGTATTAGCTATAACATGAAACACTTGATATTCCGATTGTCAAATATGTGAAAGTGGACGTGTTGTGTTGTTTAAACACCTTTATAACGATCGCGTTAGTTGAGCTGTATGTGTGATGGGCGGCGCCATGTTAGTTTAAAACATGTCAATTCCTCAACTTCTCTTGTCTCAGCGCCAGCCAATGCGCAAAAGCAATGGTGTCGTCTGAATGTGGAAAACTTAAATGTCTCAATTTTAACCATATCGCAGTTGTCGTGTAAAGGTAAACCCTCAGTTTTCATTAAGGTGGATAACTGAAAAACAAAACTTTTGCTGTTCTGTATCCATGGGTCCGATTCATCAATAGCAGAGACTATCTGATATGACTCTACTGCATAAAAAATGTATGCAATCCATTGAGTCGGATAAACTTTTTATCCAAAAAGAAAACATGCACTACATATACACTATGATGGAACACACTTACAGAATCAATTCCCCGATGCACATCAAAAAAGACATGCGCCTTTGAGATGGGATGGCATAACTGGACCAACCAGCGGACAGATCTCATTGCACAGTATCTGAAATGTTGTTTTTCTCATCCTGAAATGCCTGAGCAATATCTGTCGTCAAAGTGGTTCAGTATAATTACCTGCCAGAACTGTCTTACACTACTGCGCTCCCAAACAGCAGGCATTCACCTCCGAAAGCAAGATACCTTTATTGCGTTTCATCTGCGCGCTCTGAGGCGCAAGTAATTCATCATATACAAAATTATTGTATACAGAGGCTTCTCATACTGCAGCAACTTCCATTTTTCTTAATGATATTTAATGCCAGTTTACAGGAATCAACGATTTTGTTCTCTTTGCCCCACTGGATGGAGATGGTGCTTTATTCGCAAATGTTTTATGTAATAGGCTACTCCAATTTTGCACATAAGTTAAATTCGCAACATTGGATGGAGACATACAGTAGCTATTGCAGCTTGTTTTAGTTTAACCGTGATCTCTGTTCCCTACTTACTTATTTTTTGCCCTCACAATAAGGGAATACTAAATGTTTGTAATGATAATTTGTTGAGAATAAACAAGCAAGAACAATTCACAAATGGGAAAAAAAGTCCAACAGATCTGCTAAAGCAAATGAGCTTCAGAGATCCTTGAGGAAAATCCCAAATTTAGTCACAGCATGAGTGTGAAATGTGAAAAACATCAATGCACCACACACAAAGCTCAACTTCCCGTGCGGTCAACTTTACAGCAACAAGGCCACAGACAAGGTCAGAAACAAGCCTTTAAGGAATATTAATTCACCAGACAGTTACTGTATTACGTTGCCTTATACTATACCATGGCTAAATCTGAAGGCGCTGTGAATACATTGATTACATGAATTATTGAGTTTTTGTACGTTTGCCTGACGCATCCCTGTAGGGCTGGATGCATGAGCTTGTGCAAAATCCAATAAAAACTGAATCGCATCCCACAAGCTATGGCCTTCTCCCTCAGCTAATGGCTTCAAGGCAGAGCTGCTCATCTCTGACCCTCTGAAGGAACCACAGAGCAGATGACAAATGTGCTTCAACTTGAAAAGGCGGCAAAACCAACGAGTCTGAAATCTAATTTCTAAGCCAGATCTGAGCAGTGATGGAGTAGGTAGAGGTAGGGTGCTATCATTCAGGGAAAATGTGGGAAGAAGAAAAATAAAAGCTAGAGCTAGAGAGAGAGAAAAGGAAAGAGAGGGCAGGTTAAATGAGCTTCCGAAAACTTGGCCCCATTAATGTTTAACAAAACGCAGTAATGAGGATAGAGCCGACCTCAAAGGCACACAGAGACATGAAGATGAAATATTTACTGAAGCCAGTGCAGTGTTTTCACTGCACTTTGAGTGATTGTCGGCCATGTTTTATTCATGTTCTATTGTTTATGTGGCTGTGACTGAGACTTCAGCGGAGAGGAAGATCACCACTCACAAACCGACAGCTAATTATCCTCACATCTCTCTCTCTCAGACACTCTCTCTCTCTCACTGGTACATGCTGAGAGCTAGAGCATTGAGCAAGTAAGTGGCGAGTGAGCTGCTTGTTTTTGGAGATTTGCATTTTGTCTTTTTTATTCATTTGTGTTAATTCCTTCTAGTTTCTCTTCCTACTCTGAAGCATTATTTGGACATTATTCACTTCATCTTTTCTTTTTTTCTTTATTTTTTTTTTACTGATTCGGAAGGGATTATGATGTCTGGTACCGTTGTAAGCAGTGTTTGGAATTAACAAATGCGGGTAAAAATCAACTCTGGCGGGTAACACTGTCAAATATAGCCAATTTGGCGTGTTGCTTATTATGTTGACTCCTTTGCTGGGGGAGCTCATGTAACCAAATCTGTGGAGATTTAGCGCAAATACTCAACTTTTGAGTCATCATGATATATTAAATACAGTGTATTGTGCAAAATCTGCGCATATCTCGCTTACTTGAACATGCACATTATTACATAACAAATAATGACACATTAGTTAATTTGCATTGAAGCAATAGCGAAGATAAAAAAAGCATTTTTTTACAGAATAGAAGACTGTTGGTTATTTTCCAACATTTTACATTTTTTATGTTCTTTGTACTGTATTGATTTGTCCCCCTAAAAACACATTTTTGGTGTGAACTAAGGATGAGGATGAAAGAGGAAGCGAGGAAGACAGGATGGTAGGATTTTGTCTGAATAAGAAATTAATGTATGAAATCCACATTAATTTTATGTATATGTATAAGTATGTACGCATCATTTACTCACCCCCCTGTTGTTGCAAAACTGTATGACTGATTTCTGTGGAACAGATAATTTTAAGAAATATAAGAAATGTTTTTTTGTCCATCCATCCATTCTAGTTTGAGCACTCACTATGCTTTTGTGTACATTTTATCATCCAAAGTTTGTAAGTTCTAAACAGAACTCCAAGCTGAGTAAGTGCATTATAGTAATGTATTTGTGTTCCATCTATTGGCAACATCTGCTGCCATATTTTAGGCTACAGAGAAAAATCATTAGTAGAAGATGCTTCGGTGCTCAGCATTCATGCAGCCTCCAGAAAGCACAGGGAAAATGAGAAGAGGAAATGAAAATGTTGCAAACTTTAATCCAAGTCACCTTGATGTTCACTAACCAGATCGACCTCACCGAAAATCGATTGGAATACGACTAACAGGCTCTAAGACATGTCTGATATATCCAGATACAATAACAGTTACCCACGCAGGCGCTCTTGTGCGCACATACACCTGTCGGTACTCGTTTTTCTCTCTCTCTGAGCTGTCTAATGGCCCTTTAATTGATTGAATAAATCTGACTGGATAATAAATCACAGACTTAAAGGGAACCCTGCGTCTCTGACATCCGTTAGTGCACTAGAATATTGCTCCAACACTGTTAGCATTGATTTGACCTGTTTTAAGTTGGTGGTAAAGCTCATCATGACATAGCTTTAATAACCCCACACTCATATTCGCATCAGGCGATTGCTCCTCTCTAAAATGATTGCCTCTCAAATCAAATCAAGACAGAGATTTGTTCATACCTTTCCGGAATGTTTCAATACAGGGGAGTCACCCCATCCCCACCCCCCACATGCTCAGGTTTCATCATTAATCATTTGAAGATGCCTGTTTGCATATGATTATGTGTTTGTTTGGTAGATAGAGCTTCGTATCCAGTGCTGTTCCACATGAGGGCCATGCTATATCAGATCAGTGTTCGGTTCTCTCGTATTACAAAGTTGCTATGTTCTGCTAATCACTGCACTTCTTTGACAATTAATACAAAATTAAGGATAATTGTTGGCTTCAGATCTCTAGACAAGATGACTTTAGCAACTTTCACAATACTTTTTCCCTCCTCTAAAGAGGACCGAGGTTACATTAGGTAACCGAGTACGTTTTTTAGCATGTTTAATCAAAAGGCCAGACAAGCTGCTTTTCCTAATGCAGTGTGAAGACTTCAGCACACACACATACACAGAGAAGGTAAGTGTGTAGGATGGGTGAGATGAGCTGAAGATAATGAGAGCAGATTCCATAGATGTGGAACATTAGAGGCAGAACATCAGAAATCTGCTGCTCACAGGAACATCAAAGAAGAGTAATTGAAAATTACATGACTCCCTCTTTCCCTTTGCATTCTTCTTGAGCGTGAAGAAAGAAGATACTATACATGTATCTGTGTCTGTCGGGCCCCTGGGCCAGAAACTAAGCATGTCCACAGAGAGCTTTTAAAAAGCAGTGTGAACTAGTGTATGCGTGTGAACCCTGAAGTGCTATGTATGTTCCCGGGCAATACAGAGTAGGATGGGCACCTGAATGCAGGTGTGTGTAGCAGCCGTCCCTTAGGTGTTATCCCTGTTCTTAAAGTAAGGAGGGTTGGGAACTTAATAAGTACACAATAAAATATCACTATTTGAAAGGCTATGTTCTTCTGTCGCCCTGTCTCTCTCTCCCTCTCCCGCATGCTTCTAAGTCTAGTATTTGGAGATCACTATTGGGGAAGTTACTTTAAAACTACTTGCCTCACTACAAGCTACTAATAACAAACTTTAAAATACACAATCAGGCTCCACTAAATAAATTCTCTATACCTAAACTGCTACAACACAAAATAGTTTTAATTGAAGTTAAATGAAATTAATTTTAAAAAAAATAAATAAATAAATGAAAAACATTTTGTGTTCAATAAAAGTAATGTTAGAAATAAGTTAATATTTTGAAAAGTAGCTTGCTAACAGCACTCAATAAATTATATAAAACTACATTAAAAATCTTAAAAATGAAAAATTAAGCAAAATATAATTATGCTATTATATAATTTATAATTTAATTAGAGACACATTTTCATATTTGTTCAATTTCCTTAATAAAAATAAATTAAATTAAAGCTTTGAAAAAACTATAATAAAGTCAAATTTAAATATCTGAGGCGAATAACTTAATAACATCTTGATATATCGATGAAGACCTAAAATGCCATGCAGACTTTCTGCATATGTGAAAAACCAAGAACAACTTCAAAGTGTGTTAGATGATTGCCTAAGGGGAGAGGGATGAGGCGAGGACTCAAAGATGCAGAGAAATGGGCTTTTATTGTTAAAGAGAATAAAACAAAAACAAACGAAAAATTACCACATGGGGGGAAAACAGGACCGTCAGCTTGACTTGGCAGAACAAGACTTAGTAGCAGGACACGTCATGGCTACAGGGATCAGGACACAAGGAATGTAAGACAACCAACAGGAGAGCACAAGAAAACACACAACAAGTCATGTGCTCACACCAAACATGGTAGAAAAGACAACACATGACCAGCAAACACAATCATAAGCCATGCGCTCGAACAAAACAAGACAGAACACAGCTAATGAGAACACTCATGAGCCGAGTGCTCACACAACACATGACAACATGAAAGCATGCAGCCAGTGGAAAAAACACAAGCTGCATGCTAGACACCACAAGACAAAACAGCAATGATTTGGTCACACAACAAGGGTACTTGTTGAAAACAGTAGCTTGGTACTGAACCAGCTACATTATTTTACACCACTGCATTATAAGTCACTAAATGTATGAATTCCGTTGCATTACATAAATATCAAACCCAAATTTTCTCTTTTTCCTTCTTTTGGGGCCATTTTTGTAAGTTAGTTTTTTTTTTTTTTTTGTATATCTATTACTTAACCTATGTATCAAAAAGTATACTACAAATACATTTTCATATTATGCACCTAATACAAATACCATGCAATTGTACTTTTGGCATACTAAACTGATATACTTAAAGTCTATTAAATTTGAACAACTAATTTTGTATGCACATGTATGCTATTCAGAAATAGTATGAAGTCCAACTGAAGATATTCTTAAGTATATTAAATTACTAAGTGGAACTATTGCAAGTATACTTTAGGTATATTTAAAAAAAAAACTTGAATTTAAAGACTGACATTATATAGAGATCATACTATCCTTATAATTGTGATATTAAAACACATTGTAGGCTTAATATTAAGAACGTGCATTGTGCAATAAAGTACCCCAAATAAAGTTTATGTATATCAGTTAGCCTCACGCATTATGCCAGTAAATATGTTAATTAAATACATTTTGGTGTAGTTTTTTTTTTTTCCTAGGGTTAAGAGTCCAAATACTTTTAGGTGCCAGTATAAATTCATGCAATGGCGCAATCCTTTCACTCTTCACTTTCTTTTCACCTAGCATCTTCATTTCTCTACCAGTGACCCCAATTATTCGAGGTGCAATAACTGAATGTTTGGAGGTCTTTGAAGCAGCCCCTCAGCTCATTGAAGGCAAACAGCACAATGCACTCCTGGATGATGAGGTGGCATCACTGTAGTTTAAAAGCAGCCGGAAGCAGCCCATTCAGAGTATACCAGCATAAGATGAGCATTAAAATAGCCTGGAGATGACAGGCTTTGCATTATTCAACAGTACAAGAAATACGCTTTAGGTTTACAACAACAGCAAGAAAGACTGATAATACAAACACACACACATACACAGAGCCACATGAGGATCTCTAAAACAACGAAGTCTTCTGGCCAGACTGTAAGTCTAAATGCTTGGAGTATAATGGATGGTAAAACACAGTCCTTGAACAGAAACCTTGAAAATGAATAAGGCCTTGGGCTCTAAGTGTTTGCGCAGAACTCCCCTCCCTTCCTTTAGCGTAATGTTGTTTCGATGGGACTGCATACATTTTGAAATCTGACCTCTCCCAGTGACTTTCACTCACCCAGACAGAGAATGAACAATGATAGACCTGTGGGCGCCCATGTGATCTCTTTATAAAGCCTTCAAATCATCCTTTAACCCTGTACGTGAGCACTCAAGGTGAAAGAGAGAGATCCTAGCACTAATAACGGCTCTTTCATGTAACCCTTGTGATCATTTCGGTAATGATAAAAGAGTTCTTCCTCCAAGCGATCTTTCAACTGATCATTGTATACACAAACGCATCCCCCTGAGAACAGCGAGAACGAGTGAGAAATAGACACAGAGAGGTAAAGATCAAACAGAAAAATAATGCTGCTCTTGTCTAGCCTTTAAACAATGGATGGACCAAGATGAGCTCTCTAGACTCTACTAATATCACCAGCAACATTGAACATTGTGGAGGGAATTCAGAATTCACTAAGAATCGGTCTCCCCATTTACCATACTTGCATGCTCTTTCTTACGGCCTGGTACACTAAAGGAATTATGCAAATGAAATCAAGCTGATCAAATCAATGTGCCGACAAATTATGGGCTGGATTCAATGCTGTACAGCATAAATCAGCTCTTAAAAATGCAGAAAGTCTTCTCAGGATACATGCTCTTCAGTAATAACTGAATGAATTCACAATCATTTAAAGGGGACACATTATGTAACAAAGTCTCATCAAGACGTCATACAACTGATGCTTTTGACCGTATACGTCAACATCCGCCGTACCCTTAAACGTCAGTTAGACGTTTTTTACCTTTACCTTTAAGACGCTTTACCT
Source organism: Cyprinella lutrensis (assembly GCA_027497675.1). Lineage (NCBI taxonomy): Eukaryota > Metazoa > Chordata > Actinopteri > Cypriniformes > Leuciscidae > Cyprinella > Cyprinella lutrensis. Next base: position 18,521,443 of record JAOTRC010000005.1, read on the forward strand.
GTAAGGCAATGAACTTAAATGGCAATGAAGATTACCTATTAATTGTCATTTGAGTGAAATTACTGAACTTAAATATACAAGCTTGATAAAAATG